>MJUT01006931.1:297070-352675 GCA_002080005.1 Gigantidas platifrons
ACATGGTTTAGGACCATAATACTGTATACCCGTCATACATGGTTTAGGACCATAATACTGTATACCCGTCATACATGGTTTATGACCATAATACTGTATACCCGTCTTATCATCCTTCCCTCCGGCTATATCTACCTGCTGGCTCCATAAACAAAACTCGTATCAAAGTCCGCGTGAGCTGAGCAGGACTTATCAACACTCAGCAGGAGTTATCACCAAATTCTCCTAACATTTAAACGATAATTCCTGTGAAGATGGCAAAAATAAATAAAATTCATCTACACCATTAGCTAGTTAACATTATTTTTTAAAACATATATCAAATTAAGAACTGTCGCGTTAGAAATATCAACAAACATCGTCCTACAAAAATGTACTTTACACAATTCTTGATAACCTCTCCTCAGACGTCATAATTTTTTACGTCATAAAGGAGGTTGTGACCGTCATGTTTTCTAAACCGGAACGGCATTGGTAAGCAAAACCTTTAATGAAAATGGGTGACTTTGATGTTTGTAATAAAAAAAAATGAATATCCCCATTAAAGGGAAAATCCAACAATCTTAACATTTATATAAATCTGTAAAAATGAATGGTATATTTTGCAAACTACTTATGAACTACGGTTTTGGGGAAGCGTATTTTGAATATTTTGAATCATGTAATTTTTCCCGCGAAAAATACAAATATAGATGTATCCGTGTTTATGGTTGATTTAAGGATGATAAACATGTCATCTGAATGTGAATATAATTGATACTGAAAAATATCAGCCTGCTCGACAGAATATGAAGTTTGTGACTCGTTCGCTTCGCTCACTCGCCAACAAACTTCATATTCTGGCTCGGCAGGCTGATATTTTCGGTATCAATCAATTCACATCCAGATAACATATACATACATGGTTTAGGACCATAATACTGTATACCTGTCATACATGGTTTAGGACCATAATACTGTATACCTGTCATACATGGTTTAGGACCATAATACTGTATACCTGTCACTTTATAATGTAAGTACCTGTACCAAGAGAGGAGGATGAGTGGGGATGTACATATGTTATGGATACCTATTTTGCTTTTTTTCTACTATTTCCCGACTGGAGTTTTCAACGTTGTAACATTTTCTTGTCCATTTTATTCCACAAGACTAGATGATGTAGATCACATATTCAACAAAGCGACTGCAATGCAACAGAAAAATAAAATTCACCAACCAGATATATCAAAACATCGACATTGTTTTAATCTAGATAGCAGCATTAAGGACGTCCTTGTATTTAGCACAGGACATGCTGGTTTTTTTTCGTAAAGTTTTCACTCGCTGATCATCAACGTTGGAACTTGTTTGATTTAGATATTTAACGGTCCACTTACAAATACACTTCCAAGTCAGTCAGTGAGATCATTGTTCACTTATTTTCATTATTTTGGTTAAATTTAAGTTAATAGGGTTGAGAAGACATGCTTTTACATAACATGGAATTATCATACATGTACAGGTGTCTTGTTGTTATTCGCCTGACGGCAATCTCTGACCATATTATGCAATTATTGCCTTCATATGAGGTGAACATCCAAAGTTATCAATTCGAGAGTGGTCGTTTTCCAGAAGGCTGTAGTCCAATGGAAACAACCTTTCAATGGTTGACAACTTGCTGTTCACCACATATGGAAGCAATAACTGTTTTATAATACCGAAACTACTCTAATATCCTTAAAACTGGAATGTGTTGTTTTATAGAAGACAACACAACATAGAGAACACACACGGAATAGAAAATATAATTACAGAACCGGACTGACAAAAGTTGGATATTCAACACACTGTTCGTCGCCCGGGGTTGTAGACAGGAAGACAATTAGTTGTAGACCGGGTGACGACCTATTTTCTCACTTTTGAGACAGACCCGTTCCTATTTTTAGCGATGTGAGATTGTCTTATCTTGCACTAGCGCAAGACAAAAAAATCACGTGCGTTTTACCGGCAAATGCATGCTGTACAATAAAATGTCAACTGCCCCCAGTTCTCCATGCTTCACCAATAAAACCACGATTCTATTACATAAGTATTTTTAAATTAATGTATGTATACTCTTCTGCTAGCTAACAATTTAACTATCGTGCACCTTTCGTGTTTCGCGGTGTATGACTCTCTTCCAGTCGTTTGTTTACTTTGAGTAAATAATAGAGTTCTCTCCCTTGTTAGTAACTAACGCTACCTCCCTTTGACCAAATTCAAATATTTTTTCACAGCCACAGGATCGCTGTTGTAGTGTTGAGTTACATTTATCATATATTTATTAAATATATTGTATTTTATTATGAAATACATTGCCAAGACACGGATGCATATGAATAAATTGAATATTTACTTCAGCAATGGAAACAAAATTTGCGGGAAAACGCTCGATTGGGAATGTAAACAAAACAATTAGGTAACAGCTGATAAAAGTGAGAAATAAAATCAAACACCGGCAAAAAGTGCAAGACAGGGAAATCTCCGACACCCTCGGGTAAGATTTCAATCGTTCGCTGACGAGGCTCGCCGAGTCAGCGAACGATCGAAATCTTACCCTCGGGTGTCGGAGATTTCCCTGTCTTGTACTTTTGCCGGTGTTAGATTCTATATGTCTCCATCTACCATATATAAGTTTGTGTTGTCTGCCTCGTCAGCAAATTGTCCGTAAAACATCCAAATTATCATTATATTTATATAGTTAAAAATATGTAAGGTATAATAAACTGTTTATTATATTACATGTCATCAGCCTTTGTATATTGGGCTTATTTACCTGAACGAATGAGAAAAAAGAATGACTGAATTGAGGTCATTGCATTGTTTATACAATTGATGTTTATTGAAATGTCATTGTACTAGGTTACGCTAGTTTTCCAAATATAACTTCGGAATAAAAATGTTCCGCATGGATAACTTACTTGCAGTTCTAACACTGTTACACACATTCCCCCGGTGTCAATAGTGCCATACAGAAGGAAGTTTCATTGGTATATGTTTCATTTTTATTTCCTCAGTGTCCCTTAAATATGATGTTATTAAAACAGTAATGTCAGACAGGGAATCTTTGTTGTCAACGTGATGGACAGTTCAATATACGTTTATTCCGGTGTATGGATAAAATGAATTGTTTGTAACGGTCTGATGTATCAGAATGTTCTATTCAATCTGTAGTATTATAGTTCCCAGTTGAGCAAAATATAATAATCTAGACAAATGCTAACTGGAGACGTCGGAAACAGAAAAAATAATAATACAGATGACGGGAAACATGACGATGACACTAGACTATTTTAGTACTCGATCTGTCTCCATATGATCCTGTCGTAGAAATGGATAAAAAATCAAATATTTGATAAAAGAGGGTGTATTTTTAGATGTCAGACTGATATTTTAAACTAACACATATCCAACTGTATTTATTTGTTTACGTTCCTAATATTGGCAGGTACTTATATATAGATGATTAAGAAATACATTTCCCAGAAGTTCGTTCACTTAGCTTTAAATTGATATCGTTTACAATGTAACTTTATTCCGATACATATCTGTAACGTTAAACATGGAAATATCTGTTATGTATTCGTCATGCCAAACTAAGTAGTAAAAATAATAGAAAGGATTAATTGACAGATTACTACACAAACGATCGGAGACAAGGGTTTTAATGAATAAATGTATATGGTAAATGCTGTTTCTATTTCCATGATGGCGTAGATAGCCATGATTAAGTGACCATTATAAGATAAAAATTATTTATCGTGACGGACGTTAATTAATATATTTAACATTTGATACCAAGTCGGGATTACTAATGTCAACTAATTGTTTTTTGTTTTTTTTTGTTTTTTTTTAAACAATTGATATTGTTTTTGTTTGCCATTAGTAATGCACTATCATATGTTAACTTAACCTTACAATCCTTTTACACATTGCTTCATATTTGTGGGCTTTATTGATTGCTTTCAGATTTGTACAATAAGACAAAATTGTTTACTATTATTTAACCTTTCGTTAGATAGCCCTGATAATTTGTGTTTTTTTAGGTCATTTGTGAATACAACGCTGCTTTCTAGGATGGTATGGATGGGGTTATTGTCAATTATAACTAACTCGGCTTTAGTTAAAGGTTTAGAAACCTGTATCCTTTTATTTATATTATTTGTATATATTTACGTGTACTGGTGTCCAACACGAGTTCCATGTCAGAAATTCATGTCCTTTACTAATAACATGATGGATGCCATTAATGAATCAAGAATTATGCGTGCATACCCTCCTAGAGAATATCCGGGTTAAAACAGCACCTCCCCGCTTTTAAGTGAAGTTCGTGTTGCTCAAACTTTAGTTAACTATGTAGAGGTTTGTTATTGTCAGTTATCAAGTAATAATGACTGTTGTGGCAGTGAACAAATCAGCCGTTGCACAAATATATGAGCTCAATAGATTATTGTTTGATACATTTGTTATCGACCAAGGTTCGAAAGTAGGTCTTTGTACTCATTTATTTAATAAAGCTACATGCGGAATTTCTATATTTTTGAAGAATATGGAGTAAGCTTCTTGTTTGATATTCATTTGATCCAGGTTTAGCTCAGCATGTTAGAAAAATGTAAGACGAATATAGAATTCCTAAATCAGAAAACGTATTTGGACATACACAAGATCAGTTAGTAAGAAAGGATATGGTTGTAAATTATTTCGAGAGACTCCAACATTACACATATTAGATGCAAATTAAAATAAAAGATCAATATTTTTTTTATTGCTGTTCTAGATTTCACAGTCTTCAATAATGAGCATTACCTCGTATACACTAACATAAAGCATTTGTTAATTCCGCTTGTCAGAAGGAGTGACATTATATAACCAGTATAAATGAGATTGGTCTGTATTGTAATTTTCTGGAAGACGTAATAAATTATTAGTTTAATTTTATGTCACTTCTTATATAATTAATGAGATAAGTTTCAAGAAAACTGGTCTATTATAAATGGTCCTGTCAAAATACTATTTTATGTACCGAAAAGATATAAAGTGGACATTTAGTTTTTACTTCTAACGTAATATCATGATAGATCGCCAATTCGCTAGTTTATCTATATCTTTATCTAGAGGAATAATATCATGTCGCCTATCTTTAATGTAAGATACCAAAAGGGTAATCAGAATCCGTAAATCGAAGGACAAAAAGGGCAAAGAACGATCTACAAAACATACACATAAAACTAAAGATAGAGTAACACGAACCCCACTAAATATCAGGGGTGTATACAGGTGCTCCGGGCGGGTTCACTTACAATCTTTTTGTTCACTTATCAGGATAACCATGAAAATTGTACGTATGAGATTCTATTTTTAGCCTAGACGAAAAGGACACTTCATGAAAACGGCTATTATACCAAAGTGCAACAATTTACTGTGTACACTATAATACTCGTCAAAACGATAATATGAATATATATAAGTTTTGTGTTGATAAAACACAGATCCCTCCGCAAATAAAAACAATATGTATTATGCAAAAATAAAAAACCATTTCGATCTAATCAAATGCGAATGTGTTTGCTTTATCTATTTACATACAAGGCACACTGACTGAGTACATTTGTCTTGTTGAGTAATAGCTCTACTTTAGTGTTGTCTAGTATAATATAAGAGGTAATGTCTATCAGCTTTGACACGTGACAACACTGGACATTAGGACCCGTTAATAATAGGACAATATATGTACATAGAACGTCGTCTTAATTTCCACATACAGGAGAAAAGATTAATATATGGATATTCTATTGAACATGCGTATATTTATGTTATTTAGTCAAAGCACAATGAAATTGTAGCACACTATTGGCCAAATTGTACACCTGTACAGACAATGGATGGACCACCCATGATATTTTGTCATCTCATTTGACACTGGTATGTGCCTGATACAAGCTACGTGGTACCAGGGGCTCAACAAACGAGAACTTTATAGTATTCTGTTTGTAACTTTAATTGGATTTGTGAATACTACACTTGATACTCGAAATCGATAAGTGCTGAAATAATTTACGAAAAAATAATATCTTTTCCGCAAATTAGAAACATGACATTACATTTTATTTGATCTTGATGGTTTCAATTTATCATTAAGAACAAAATACAATCTGCCCACTTTGTGATCATCTTGTTTGATTTATGTAGCAGTGGTACAGTTGGATTATTAATATTAACATTGCGTGGATGGAAACGTTACATGGTTAAAAACGTATCGATGTATTTCATCAAATGGAAAAAATGCAGTTAATATACATCAACTCTTTTCCAAGGACCCGTAATGTATAATATGTTTTGATTTATTACTCGAAGCTTATAGAATAATGAGTTATTAGTATAATTTAATAGCATTGTGTATATTATATTCAGACATCAATTCAGAATTACCAGAAATTTCAGTAGTAAACAAGCTAACTGCTTCTGGTGTTGTCTAAGTTCTGTCCGTCGCCTGAATACATATAGTTTCTTCTATATCAATAAGTCATTTTAAATAGTATTATATGTAGAGTCTGATTTTATATGTTAAGGGCAGCGTTGGTGTAAATTGTCTGGGTCACTTTTTTAAAACTTTTAAATGCTTTTGCAAGTAACATCATACCATTGCTCATATCGAAATTTGAAGTAGGTAGTAAGCTAGTCTGAGGCATGCTAGTGTTTATGGACACTAATTATGGACGGACGGATATGTGTAAAGCAATATTCCCTCGACTTCAAGTCTCAGGTTAATCAAAATATACAGTGTTCTTATTTTCACTAGTCTAGATTTGTATTCATGGGGATTATATGTAAGTAACAACAACGACATTGCAGAATGCAAAGGAATCGATTGGAACACTTTATCTTGCAACGGATTATCCATGGCAAACTATTGTTTATTTTATTTTACAAGGGGTGTTGCATTAACGACACACGAGACACTCAATTATATCCTGTCAAGACAAGCGCTTTTCTGAGATGTTGTACCCCTGCGTCCATCGGTACGCATCGATCAAAAAGATTAAACACCGACTAGATTCGTTGTCACTCATATGTTACCTTTGGAAATAACGGACATCAAAATTTCAGAGTCAGAAAAAAATGACGGAATAAATTAATCTATCATGGCAACATCTGTTCTATGACCACAATCGGTAATGTTTCCAACATATTATTGGCATTCAGACCGGTCCCTATTGGCATGATTGCATAACGTAATCATACTCGATCAAGTAGATAGTCGTTAATGTTGTTCCATTCGAGACATTGACGCTTGTCCAGTTGTAAATAACGAGGAATTGCGCGAATGACTGGAATCCATTTAACCGGCTGAGACAAGCCAATTAATCCATGAAGGGAGAACCATTCAATCAAGCCAGGTTAGATTTGTCCTTAATAAGGTCACAGCTGATTTGGATATTTTGACGTGCTATATAGGAAATCTATAAAACGTCTATCCTTGGAAACAATAAAGTAATCAAGGACGAGATATATAAATTGAACCTCTAATTCTAACGCAGCTGATGTTCACATTTGGCTGGATATAATTAAGATAATTATTTCATGGTTAATTTTTGTGATCTAAACATTTAGGATATAAGATTTAATTCTCAGACGTTATTAGTATATAACACAGTTAACGAAAGTAATTTTGTTTCTTTTATTTTTTTTTATAGCTGAGGAAGAAGCTTTGAGGATACCAACAGGATAATCATGAGTCATAATCATAAGAGGGAAGCATCATACTGTGTGTTTTTGATTTGTTCAAGTACTCAACTACATCTTTTGTAATAAAATGAAAATACCAGACTGTGGTAAGAATTCCAACATCCAATCAAGAAATCGTAGAAACAGGCGAAATCGACACCCTTTAACACACATATCTATCCAGGCTAGGTACATGCATTTCAATAAAAAAAAGTGGCTGGGTTAAATTGGTTCTATGGGGCCAAGCCTCCCATCTTATTGAAATGATTTAAATATTGATAAGATTTGAATTATGTAACTTTATTTGAAATCTTTGGTTTAATCAATGAAAAGCTTGTTTAATGTTGTGTACACTAATATTCCCTTAAAGTAGGTACAGTATATATATAATTTATTAATTTATTGATTAGTGTTTAACACCACCTTTACCTGTATCTCAGCAATATCGTGGCGTGAACAACATTTTTATATTTAAGACTCCTCCTACACGACCCCAAGAAATAAATTAGGGTAATAACAAAATTACCGAATTCCGAACAATCTACCAAAGGGAAAGTCAAAACCAGTCAACAACCGGAAAACTGTGAAAACCGTAATGACCCTGACTTGGTACAGGCACTTCCATAGAAAGATACTTGGCTATATATGTAACAGAGAGCTAAAATATCTCAAAAGGATAGTCATACAGTGGAACGTGTCAATCCGACACACGAAGGGACCAGGTAAATGTGTTGGATTGTACAGGATGTCGGAATACTCAGGTTTTATTTTTGTTAAACAGAAATATTTCGGAACCATAAAATTTGTGTCGGATGTCACAGGATGTCGGTAAACTCAGCTGCTGGATTGCACAAGTTCCACTATATATATAATTACAGTCAACAGCCACTTTACTAATTTGACCATATATTTTATATTAATTTATGCTATATTTGGCGACTACCGTTTGATTGTCACAGTTCACCCCTGGTTTGTAGCGGTCTTCTATTTGCGACTTCTGATTACCCTTTAAATATCTTCAAACTTTTTTTCCCCGTAAATACTTGGATAAATATTCAATGTGTGTCTTCTTTTTTATTTAATTATCTATCTCAATATATCACCTCAAGGCAACTGTCCTGTCTATACACACGACCATTGGCGTTGACAGATCTTAATGATAGCTTATAAAACAACTTAATGATACGCTTTTTGATTACTAAATAACTTCTTCGGATAATCTCGTATATTTTTCTTAGAGTAAATAAAGTCATCAACACAGTTGACCACGTTCTCATCACGAACTACTCGAATCCCAATTGATATAATTTGTTCAGTAGTGGGCAATATGTATTGCGATACAAACACATATGAGCATATTTATTTGGTGAAATGAACATTCTTGAAACCAACAAACACAATTAAATGTGCAATTTAATTAAACAAATGATATATTCTAAACAAAACTGTAAAAAATAAGTTCTATGAATTTTAGAAGAAGTGTGACCACCATATTTCCAAATTTCGCTGGTAGTTCCGGTGCAATTTTTTGTGTTGCATGTATAGTGAAAATATAGACGGAACATTTATGGACAACAAACTCTTCATTACATTAGGAAGGATGGTTTCGGTGTACTATAATTCACAGCGAATTCTCTTTTCATCGATTGGTTAATTGATTGATTGTTGTTTGACGTGACGTGACCATTATGTCAGTGATATTGTTGATACAAACAATTATGTAAACAATAAATCGAGTAGGCTAAACCATGGCACTGGGACGAGTCAATTATTTGAAAATTGCCACAGAAATCCCATAAAGATATATATTGGAGACAAAGGACAATGTTGCCTTGCAAAGGGCCACTATTGACAACTCCCAATAAGGTATTGTTCATTAAGACTTGCTGCAGGCTGTATTAAATATGTAATACTGGTGGCATTCTGTAAAAACGAATGGCTAATTTGCCTCCAATCCCAACGACGAGTTCAGCGTTTGTGTCGTCGCGGACACCTAAACTATGTCTTACTTAATATACCAAATGTAAAAACCGCATATTTGAAAATTGTATTTATTCAAATAAAATGTAGAAAATTAATCCTAGGGTATAGCTTTTACTAGATTACCACAATAGAAGGAACAATATATGAACTCAAGCTAGATTAGAAATACAATATAATACTGGGAATGAATTCAATTAATTCCTTTCAACATATGTCGTTTGATTATTGAAATAAATTGTTCCTTATTTTATTAATTTGAAGGAGTATTATTGATTCAATTAGGGCATGCACACGTCTTGTCGGATACCTCATTTATCATTAAGTGACGGACTCTTGACAAATTCATGGTGTTTTCGCAAACTAATAAAATTTCAGGCATGCATCATCTGACCCTGCATTTATACTGTCGTATTATCGTCTGTATGTATTTGTACGAACTTGACCACAAATGAGATCTTTTCATTGTCTATAGCTGGAATTTTAACAGCCGATGTGTATACAGACAATCTGTTGTAGGATGGTAGTTATGATTGAAGTTTATCTATAGCTACACTGACCTCAAATGAGATCTTTTCATTGGCTATAGTCGGCATTTTAACCTGTTGTACGATGGGAAAATCGTAGTTATGAATGCAGTTTATGTATACCTACACAAAAAATCAATAAACACACAGATCAACTTATATCGGTCAAACAACTTATATTGGGTTTAGCACACAAAACAATACAATTTTATGCAATCAAGTTCGTACAAAAAAATTATCAGCCTTAAAATGGGAGACATTGCCATTTAATAGGTAATGTATCAATTGTACGGTTCCAGCTTCCCTATCACCGTACAAATGCGTACAATTGATTCACTACCTTTTAAATGTCAATGTCTCCCATTTTAAGGCTGATAATATATCATGTTTAGCCGTTCCGAGTTTAGTTATTTAGAGAGGTCACACGCACACACACACACATCCATATATATGGATGTGTGTGTGTGTTCCAAGCAAAGGATCTAGACTTTTATTGGATTCTGTTAATTTTCTGTCTTATCGAGATCTATGTTACATATAAATGTGTTTCAGGTTTAGTAATATTATCAATCATTATTGCACGGCAATCAATCAATCAATCACTCCACAATAATTAAAAACATCAGTATTATTTAACTTCCTTTTTTAATGCTGATGCAAGTTTCCTGTTAAAAAAATATCGTATAAATTGTGTAGTTCAGTGATTTCTATACAAACTGAAAATGATGCAAATAAAAGGATAAGGATGTAAATGAATATGAGAGACCATCCAACATTACATTCAGACACAAATTAATGTCATGGAACAACGCTTTTATTGCTGTTCTACATGTCAGTAGTGTTATCAACAATGAGAATAACCCATACCCTAAAATGAGTGACATACGGCCGCAGTTGAGTGGAATTTCTTACTTCTATGCTACATTTGGTAATCTCTATAGTTTCGATATTACTTAGCATATATAAATTTGTTATTTACCGACATCACAATGCGAGGCTACATATACAGACATAAAACAACAACAGTGTTCTCGTCATTTAAGTAGTAACAACACTAGACTGTTTAATATAGCTTGAAGTGGGCTGACGGATTGGAATGATTGTATACATTTATAATTTGAGGCCATACATTTTTAGTGCATCTGATAATTATATTGATAATAGTGTGTTTTCCTGGATATTAAAATATGTTTTTCTTATTCCAGGAACCACATTCGACGTTTCCGTTCATTTCCCCTCTGTGATTAGAATATTTAGAAAGTCGAGCGACCGGGCACCATGTCCACAGGCTTTCACTTCTACCATAGTCATTATTGATCTTATGTATCTATATTTCCTTGCAGGGACGATTTATTTGATTTAACTTAAACACATTTTGGTGCTCCAATATTTTGTTGAGTGAATTATTGAGGGTGTGACGAATGCTTTTTTCGGTGAACTCTTGTTCATCACTTTTATTTCATTTGCATTGTTTTAATATTGTATAAGCACCATAACAAATGATTGGTTAAAACAATCAATTCAAGTTATACAACAGCCCGTCATTTATTAGTCTGTCAAACCACTTGATTTAATTGTTAATTTAAGTTATAGTGATAATACTTCAATCTTATCTGCCGTATATGACTAACGGTTTATATATTGAGATGTCAAAGCACCAATCATTTAGATAAAATATACTGTCTTCGAAAAACATCTGTCAAAATAGTCATTTCCATGAAAATATTCTTCCGAGTCTCTCTTTCAAAACTCTCCTAACGATATAAAATCGGATTATATGTATAGTACTAAGTTTCTCGCTACATGGAAAACAACTCGTTCGGGAAGCAAGAGTATTGAACATGTCATGCCTCTTACGCGTAATACAACATGCAACAGCTTTTTATGTGTGATGGCCGGTACACTCTTTACAAGGGAAACCATTATTACCATAGCCCAAAAAGGGGCATCCGCTAATTAAAAGGAATATAAATGAGTGTCTCGTTTTTTGAGAATGTCCTTGTTTTCCTGCGGCAATATAAATACATGCCCATGGGCCCAACCCACACCAGTTGTTTATCTACATGGTCTATTGTTAGAAACTTTTTTTCGTTATGAATATAGCTGAAATACTTATCATTAAACAATCAATCAATCAATCAATCAATCAATCAATCGTCTAATTTCTAATAGGTTTTAATACGAGAACTGCAATGAAACACACACAACGGATAAAACGTAGATTTTACGTCATAGCAACGGAGGAAATTGCAATCAACATTTTCCCATTGTTGTTTATATTTATCGTGACATGAATTTAAGTTTATGTATTGTTAACGTGCTAATTCCGTTCATATTATGATATTACTACGAAACAGCTGGTATCTAAACAGTATATTTATATATTTATAAAAACAACTTCAAATCGTCAGAAAATGGGAATTTCACAACATCTTAAGCTGATAATATGTAACATATTGCCAATCTTGTTGATTAAAATCTGTAAAAAAGAAAGAGACGATATTCAGAAGCTCCGATTCAGGTCATCGCTCAAACACCATATTCCCAAAAAAAAAGTTTGAAAAAAAGTCATTAAGTATATAAATAGGGTTATTGCATGATAATTGTATATGGCATTATTGCAGGTTACTAATACATGTAAATTTGGAGTCCAGATATGAGAAAACTGACGACTACAATGATACAATTCCACAGAAAAGGACAGGCGTGTTGTGAGAAATATATACTCTCAACTTTTTCACCTGATATTTTAATATTAAATAAAAACATTATACCTTACCTGTGGTAAACTAGCAATTACACTAAATATCCAGGCAAGGCTCAACATAATTCTCCCGCGTTTATCGCAATCGTTTAGACTCAGTGGATGGACAATGGCAAAGTAGCGATCTAAACTGATAACAACTAGTATAAACGACGACAAATACAGACCAAACGTCCGAAAGAACATTAGCAGACGACACAACAAATCTCCACCTTTCCATGCGACAGTGGCGTTCCATGTGATTTCCATAGGCAATATTACGAATGCTACTATAAGGTCCGCAATGGACAGATGAAGAATAAACAGATTAACCCGAGATTTTACATGGCGGTTTCTAAATAAAGTTATGAAAACGGTCAAATTTCCACATGCTCCGATAACAAATAATATAGGATACCCTGTCACCGCCACCAAATTCTCTGCAGTAAAAATCAGTGCATCCGGTACAGAAGTTAGTGTACCTCTGGATGAAGTATTCGTAGAGTTAAATGTTGCATTACTACTTTGAAATTCAAATTCCTGAAGAGTTGTGTTAAAATCGTGCAAGTCCATTTTCAGCTAAATTATGAACAATTAAATGAATAAATACATTTTAAGTCAATTTTCCGCTTTCAGTAATGAATTATATATAAAAATATATAATATTATTCAATAGCATTCACAGACAAATATGTTATTTGATTTAAACTTTCACTAATTGAATGTCGAGTTATTCATGAATCTTTTACAAATCTGTTTAGCGGCCAATATCTATCGGGTGGTTTTTCACAAAGATTTGATTTCATGGAAAAACAACTTTCATATCATGATGATACTTGAAGAATGTACGACGTTTCGAATTGGTGAGATGATAGATCAATGAACCTTGCGCATGACAAAATAAGCATCGACCTAAGTGCTAACATAAGAAGTAATTATGGAATTAAGTCTATAATTATGGACAATGTAAAGCATGATAAAAATATTCAAATTGATTCAATATTCAATTAAGGTAATTACGAGGATCAGAATTATGAAGTAAAAAACAGGACGACTACCTTAGTGTAATCAATATAGCAACGTCAATAGCTTAACGACAGGATGCAAGGGAAACAAACTGGAAAAATACATTAAGAATCTATTTAACTGGGAAACACAATAACAAAATAAAGATGAGGACAACAATTTATATATATTTTACTGGTTTAATAAGAACATAAATATCATGTAAGTTAGTACGTATCACTCGTTTCTGTAACACCATTCCTCATGTGTGCTCATTGCCAAAAGATTGTCTTAAATTTTATTTGAAATACGTTCAGAATCTATTTAAGTGGGAAACCTAATAACAAAATAAAGATGACAACAATTTATATATATTTTACTGGTTTAATAAGAACATAGATATCATGTAAGTTAGTACGTGCGACACGTTTCTGTGACAACAATCAGCAGGTACGCTCATATGTTAAGAATCTATTTAACTGGGAAACCTGATAACGAAATAAAGATGAAGGCAACAATTTATATCAATTTCTTTTCGGTGCAGGGCTAAATAATTCTTACTGTAGACGTATGAATACGCATGTGTTTCTCGTGGTAGAACGTCTACCCGATCGAGTACATGGCGGGAATTTAGTCATTCGAGAGCTTACATCTGAACAGAAAACTTCTGCCAAGTTTGCTATAAATACAATTGTAAAAATAAATAGATAATAATAATAGTATTTAGTAAATAAATGTGACACGCACATGTAGGGTTTATATTTTGTAGTTGTTGTTTTTTCATAGTGAGCAATTATTGTTACAATTTCGAATGTTCTGTATTTATATTTTGTAGATTTATTGGATGTCTCCATATGGACCGGATTCTTAGGACTTTTATTTTGACATAACAGCTGTCAAATCAAAATTGCTTACCGATGTACATGCAAGTATTTGTTTAAATATATTATATGTTTTTATTAAATGTTGCTCGACTGTTGTTGTCATCTTGCCATTTCAGAAGTATTTTTCTATATTAATTAGCCCCAGTAAAGAACAGAAATGTTTTATTTTCGGGTGAAGATGTGAAATAGAACATAAATACATTGTTTTTATTGAATAAAAACATAGATATAATATAATGTAGTTCGCATGACTCGTTTCTGTAACAACATTCATCAGGCATGCTTATTGTCATAAATTGTCTTAAATTTTATCTTAAAATAAAACAATCTTAATTAGAAGGAACAGACAGCAAAATAAAGATAAATATGCAACGAAATCAAAATACACTATCTACTGTATGTGATATAAAGTCAAATGTAATTGAAAGAAATCGTCATTATTTGAAATTACTTCTTAAAATGATAATAGTGAACACTATACTGTTGTATTTTTATGTGTTACAACATTTTTATGCGATCCAAATGTTTTCAGTAGTTAATTGATATTTGTTTTGCATTTTATAGTCTCGTTAAATACGAAAACTAACGCATCTGATTCACACCAATCTATTGATACAAATGAGTATTTGTAACTTTGCTTTTTTATTCAAGAAATAGGTGAACTTTTTTTTTTATCTTCATTTCAATATTGGGTCTAAATAGATCAATATCAGTAACAGATCTGACACCCACAAACACCACATAACCCAAACAGTATTGTATTATAATTATTTTGTGTAGGGGCCGTCGTGGTCGTGATCGTATGGTAGTTGGATTTCCAACTATCTTTGCAAACAGTGCCTACCACCATTAATGTTGTGAGTTCGAACCCCACGCATGCGAGCTGTACTCGATACAACATTAGGTGATAAATATTGTCACTGTCTTGCGACAGATCGGTGGTTTTCTCCGGGTAATCCGCTTTTCTCCACCAATAAAACTGACCCCACGATATAACTGAAATATTATTGAAAGAGGCGTTAAACACCATAAACCTAACTTAATTATTTGTGTATTTGTTCCGAATTCTTTTGGAAGGAAGGTGGTTCTATGTGGTGTGTTGTAGTAACGCTGTTTTATCTGGATGGCTCTCTTTTCTGATATATCATTTGATTTTTATACTTCTTTGGACGACAATTAAATGCAACTGTTGTCAAATCTGACGAACATCTAAATCTATGATTCCTTGTTCAGTTGGCTCAACCTAAGCACTGTAACATTTGTAATTGAAGCTTCGCGTATCCGCACCACCATTAGGGAATAAAAGTAAATACTGGTTTGCTCTGAATCACGATAATGTGAGTGGAACGACCGGTCTACCCGGGGACTATTGCTTCACCATGCAAATTCAGCATATCGTGTTGATGTAGTAGAATGCTGGTATCAGTATCATTTTGTTCTCGTCATGAAACAAAAACTCCT
Organism: Gigantidas platifrons; assembly: GCA_002080005.1. Lineage (NCBI taxonomy): Eukaryota > Metazoa > Mollusca > Bivalvia > Mytilida > Modiolidae > Gigantidas > Gigantidas platifrons. The sequence continues at coordinate 313,417 of MJUT01006931.1, forward strand.
GTGGCGTTAAAATACAATCACTCGCCTATATGATTTCACAGAAATGATGACAAACTAAAAAGATATACCATTTGAAATGTGAATAATTTGAAGATACCAAAGGCGTAATCAGAATACGTAAACCGAACAATCACAATGCACAGAAATGATGACAAACTAAGGAAATAAACTATTTGAAATATGAATAGTTTCAAGATGTCAAAGGGGTAAATACGTAAATCGAAGACAGACAACACAATGACCAAAAGAAAAAGGACAAACACCGATCTACAAAACATACACATAAAACTAAAGTAAGTTGTGTGTATACTATTACTCCATCAAAATTAATACCTAAATATTTAATATAAATTGACTGTTTTCTTTAGAGACCAGATGTATATACATTGAACAAAATCACCATAGCCCATAAAATACAATTTGTGCATATCAAAACTGTTCAATCTAAATAAAATTAATTTCCAAATAGGTATGTTACTGTTATTCAGGAATCTAGTGATATACAACGTTTTATTAATATACAACACGATTTAACTAATGATAAATATTATACCTTTGCGAATAAGATATCTTTTTAGTAATGGAAGACATACACTTAATATCTCTTGGATCAGCATCCCAGGAGTTACAAGTATAAGTAATATTATTTTTGATTAGATTTCCGTCAGTTAAATTATACTTGTCTAAAAGATCTTTATAGTGATAATAAATTCTAGTCATTGTTTTCAATAATTAATGGAAAAAAAGAATACACTTAGATTTTTTTGATGAAGTGTATTAGATAGCTTGATTTTTTATAGTTTTTCCTTAATTGTGTCATTAATATTGAAACCTTGTTAAGATCGTAATCAGAGTCATATGACACGTGCATGTAGCAACACTCCAGCAACACCTGCATATGTGGTATATATCTCTCAGTTGATATGACATTCCTGATCGTATGGTTCCTATCACGATTTCCTTGATAGAGGGTTGCTGCTAACAAGGAAGCTGCTGAAGCAAGGTTCTTATTGGATAAGTTGAACTAATCACTTGGAAGGTTTAACGGTCACCACAATTACTTAGTTAAACGTTGAGGAATATCTATGACACAAATGACCACGTGGTATCTTCCGTCTGACGTCACAATCTGGTCCTTTCCTCCTTCATGACTCATCATCGGGTTTGTAACAAGAGTAACATGGCAGGTAGCACTAGTGGAGCAGGATCTGTTTACCCATCCGGATAACCCTGGTTTTTAGTCTGGGTTGTGTTGCTCAATATTTTGTTTTCTGTAGATCATTGATTGTTCTATTTCTTTTGGCCATTTTGTTGCATGTCCTTCGATTTACGGCTTCTGATTACCCCTTTCGTATCTTCAGATTATTTTGAATTTCAAACGAATGGGGTAAAAAAAAATAGACATCACAACTGCTGTACTATTCATGTTAGAAATAGGTACGTGCACATGTCATTTTTATTTTAATTGGACAATGTTTCGTGCATAAAGTAACACATTATGACATCTCTGGTATTACATTTACAAAGTGGCTATCGAATGAATATTTTAAACATTACATATCTGAAAAAGTATGATTCACAGAAATATATTAAACCAGTATTTTAAAGATAACAACAAGAATAATAAGGATCAATAAGTTCGTTTTATACTAAATTCAATTATAAATAAAGGTATTTTAAAGAAATGTTAAATGAACAGGATAAATATGATCACGTAAATCCTGAAATGTCTCATGCATTGTACTATTTTAACAAATCTTGAGAGGAATTAGTATAGTCAGAACACCCACCTTCAAGGGAAAGACGGGTGCTGAATGAGGGTATAGATTCTCCGCTGTGTTATACAACCCTTTTCCAGTGCATGAATAAAATACACAATTTACCCTCAGTGTGGGATGGAAGTACAGTATGTGGCTCATGTATAAGGTTAAGGTCGCGCACTTTGCAACTTGCAACATTACCTTATGAACAAAATGTGTTACGATTGGTCATTGGTGGCCCTTGTGTATCCATGTTTGTGGTAATCTAAATGTTGACCCGTCCGTGATTATTATATAAATGTAATAAAGACCACATCCCACCTGACATTAAACAGTAGTCAATCAATATAACGTTTAGTACGTCAATGTATACGGAAGTATATCACCCCTACTTCACCAAAGATGGACAGTTTGACGCGTCAATATATGTCAATCAACCAATGGTAATGTTGACGATAATTCCATTGAGTCGTAATGATTTTATGTCTATCCGCAGTAGAGAGTATTTAGTATTGGAATGCTGTAGATAATGTTTGCTATGTATTTGTTCTACACCATACTCGAATTGATTAATACCAATAATTACGTTTTTGATGGGAGATTCTTAAGTTAATTTGTTTTCGAAAGCTGTCTAATACTTAATTTCTATTGTGACTGAGAGCTTATAAAAGACGTGATCGGAGTTCGGAAATTACAAGTTAAGTGGTGTCACGGAAGTTAGAGTAAATATCCGTCAAATTTAAGTATAATATTTGGTAGGGTTTATCTGGTTTTAGATGAAGCTTTGACTAGCGTGAATACTAAGACAGGTAATCCTACATGCATATATATAAATATATGTACAGATATAAATATATCTTACCTCCTACATAAATGTAAGAAAATGATTGGTTTAGCGTGAACACGTGGACGCCCTGTATAACTCGTACAGGGTTAGTAAATTTCATACAGGGTTAGTAAATTTCATACAGGGTTAGTAAATCTCATACAGGGTTAGTAAATTACCATTAATAAGTAATAGTTGACTTGATGTATTTTGGGAAATTACTTGTGTTATTTAAACATTCTTTCCAGGGTTTTGAAAACAGTTTATTGTTTTTGTGAAAATTTTGAATGTTCTTGCTGAACATTATGTGATATTTTTCTGTGATATAAAATATCGAAAGTTTGTATTTTTCAATTATTTTATGAATTCTTGAGTATAGACTCTTAAAAGTAAGAACAAAAACTCAGAACTTCAAATCCAAAGGGTAGTCGGTAAGATATATTCGTTACACAGTGTGTTAGTGACCTAATACGTTATATACGGGGTCAGTAAATTTCATATGGGCTTCTTCTCGCCCCATATGGAATTTACTGACCCCGTATATAACGTATTAGGTCACTAACACACGGTGTAACTAATAATATCATAATTATTGTCAAATGATGATCTTAGTAGCAGCCCAATATAAATCAAAACTGTATTTATTACAAATATTATTAGTTTTAGTGAGATGATCAACATATTGTATTTTATCCAACACTTTGAGCAAGCAAATTACATTCACTGGATACCTTTTTGTTATATACTGTTACTGACCGAAATATAACTTTTTCTGGTACCCCTTTCATATGTTACCTGTAGAACTTTGGGAAACTAGTTGCAAATCAAATTCACTTCCTGCTGATAGAAAATATCAAAAGGGGCAAAAACGGGACCCAAAAATAGAGGCCCTACATCGTTACTAGCCCTGAAAATATGTACCCCCGTTGCAAACACGGGAAAATTAAGGTCCATCGGTCAAATGCCTGTGATTTTCCCAGGAGAGAAGTACACTCCATTCTAAGAATATTGGCTAACAGGATCAGTAGGTGACACTTTTTATCCGAATGTATGTGATTGCTCAGCATCTTAGTATTATTACTGGAATGTAATGAGATTAATTGATTGATTGATTGATTGGTATTTAACGTCCAGAATGTAATGAGACCCCTGAAATATTGTAAGTCATAGTCTTTACCATGATAACGGAGATGATATAGTGTAAGTAGAAGGGATGAACTGTTGACGTCATGGCTCTTAGGCTGTATAACAATATATACACACAATCATGACAATGTATAATCATGTTATGAACATACTTCACTCTATACTTTACATGTAAATAAGAATCGCCTAGCTATCTTTTGTGCTTTCTAACTCTATACTTTACATGTAAATAAGAATCGCCTAGCTATCTTTTGTGCTTTCTAACTCTATACTTTACATGTAAATAAGAATCGCCCTAGCTATCTTTTGTGGTTTCTAACTATATACTTTACATGTAAATAAGAATCGCCCTAGCTATCTTTTGTGGTTTCTATTTACTATAAAGCCATCCAATCTAATTAAAATTAGATGTTTGTTGTATCATTTACCTGTTTCTTTTCTGTCGATACACCAGACTCTAACAACATCATATTTAAGGTCTTGTCGTGGTTCATATTTTCATCTGACCAATCGGCGATTACTACTCTTTATAAAACCTAGTACACAACAAGAACTGTGGTTCAATAGGTCAACATGTGTATGTTTTAACTGTCTTGCATCTGATTTGACGGTCAAGGGGGAGGTGAGGGTATGGTATTTAAGCCACTTCCAACAATATTTCAGTTATATCTTGGCGATCAGTTTTATTGGTGGAGAAAACCAGAGAATCCGGAGACAACCACCGACAAGTCGCAACTCACTGACATACTCTATCACATAACGTTGCATCGAGTACACGTCGCCTGGAAGGAATTCGAACTCACTACGTTAGTGGTGATAAGCACTGGTTGCATGGGAAGTTATAAATTCAACTACCATACGATCACGACCACGACTGCTCCCTTGACGGTTACAGATAAATAAATAAAGTTAATTGGCATGACCCCAAATATTAGTGTATTGTCTGAATAAAGGATAGAACACACACCCCATTTTAAGTAGATTTGACAGTCATCCTGATTCGATCGATCTTAAAATCAATATTTATTCGAGAAAAACAAATTCTACATAATATACAATGATGACTGAATGTGTATTCGTGAACAGTAAGAAAGCTTATGTTAATCTGTCTTCTAAAACAATATTATACAATGTATATAAACTATGATATTAATCATTACGGACAGGTATAAATAGTATGAATCGAATTTTATCCTAATACTTATTTTTCAGTACTTCATTATTAAAATTTACGTGGGATCGACCTTTCTTAATCATTATCCTTCGTTAGTAGAAAAAAAAGCAATATTATATTTTCATTAGCTTATTAGGACTAACAAATATGATGTTGAATAAATAATAAGTGCAAACATAAATCCAAGGCCAATATTACGATACCTATACAAACACCTTTATTTTAGGCTAAATCAGGTTGAAAATAAACAACAAACAAACAAGGATTAAAGATAGAGTTTGATTAAATTATAATCTCCAGACGATAGGGTCAATTCGTTCGCTAAAAGGATCAATGGAAGAAATTTATTGCAAAGACGTAATGAAATTTCCGAGATCAGGTTGTGTAGGAGAAAACGCTGATAGGCATCGAACATTATTTATATTCCTCGTTATTAACGATAGAAGCTTAATCCACACATACATCAAGTCGTACTTGAAACAATTGTACGTTGCTATAGTTGTTGATAGTATTTGGTATGTCTTATATGTCAAATAAAGTACGATCCTGTAAAAGCAGGAAACATAAAAAACAACCAGGATATAATAAAAAAAAATATACAATGTAAACTCGGGAACAGCCAAAGTAAGGACTATATGATCTCCAACAAACACAGTTTGATTGATTGATTGTGGGTAGCTTTACCTTCACGTCCAACTATACCATGCATAGTAAGACGAACATAAGTTCAACAACATGCATGGATAGATATATCCACACATGGTTTCTGGACCATGGACCATATATGGGGATGTGTTTTGTAGAGTGCAGTGCTCCTTGTACGTTATAAACTTTTTTGAAGATTTCGAATGAGAGTATCGACGCTGTTATTATTTGCTAAGTTTTTCGTCACAAGTATATCAACATGAAGAGGAATCCAAGGGTAACACGACGGGTGTTACTAGTGGAACAGCAACTACTTACATCTTCGGAGCACCTGAGTTCACCCTCGGTTCTCACCTCTTCGGAGCACCTGAGTTCACCCTCGGTTCTTACCTCTTCGGAGCACCTTAGTTCACCCTCGGTTCTTACCTCTTCGGAGCACCTGAGTTCACCCTCGGTTCTTACCTCTTCGGAGCACCTGAGTTCACCCTCGGTTCTTACCTCTTCGGAGCACCTGAGTTCACCCTCGGTTCTTAGTGGGTTCTTGTTGATCGATCTGTAATTTTCTGTGTAGTGTTTTGTGGATCATTGTTTGTAATTTTGTTGTTTTTCCTTTGGTCATTACATTATCTATCCTTCTCAGATTTACAGACTTTGATTACCACTTTTGTATCTTCAAACTTTTCCTCCATTGCCGATAAGGCCTGCAAATTGCATGATAAAAGTGTGGTGTTTTTGTTTTTGTTTTTGTTTTTTCAGTGTTCAAATACCAACATACACGAAAGAGAATATGATCTGTATTATAATTATGTTCTGATCTGTACTAGCTATATCCATATCCCTTGATCATAAGTAAAAGCAGGGCATGAAGCCATTGAAGGACAAACCTTTCTTGTTGCATTGATTGTAAATTTGATTAGTTTATTTTTAGAGACGGTTCGGTACACTGTGCACTGACGAGTTTGATAAATGATCTAAGTGATAGACGTAAAGCCTTGATGATGAAATTGCACCATGATTTGATTTATGTAAGATTTACGAGCTGACCCATAAATATTATAACCGTAATCTAGTTCGTATGCAATTTATTATCTATATAAAGCTAAAACAGGATGACGCCTCCACTCCAAATTGGTACTCATCACACCATTCAAAACAACGTAGAATATTTTGACCTTAGCCAATTTTGGTTGAGCGTTATGGAATATCTGTGTCACAAATGACCACGGATATGTTCCACTTGTCGTAACTCTTCCCGATCCTTTCCTCATTCATGACTTATCACCGGGTTTGTAACTATATTAATACGACAGGTGTCACTAGTGGAGCAGGAACTGCCTACCCTTCCGGAGCACCTTAGTTCACCCCTTTTTAGTGGGGTTCGTTGTACTCGATCGTTGGTTTTATATGTATGTTTTGTAGATCGTTGGTTGTCCTTTTTCTTTTGGCCATTATGTTGTCTGTTCTTCTTCGATATACGGATTTTTATTACCCTTTTGGTATCTTCAAACTCTTCTTTGTTTATCCTGGTGCAATTATATGTTATTTAGAAGTTCATGCCGACATATTTACAACCCTTTTCCCCTACAAATAATCCCCACGGTTTGTTAATAAACTAGTTATTGTCTTGAGATGGTAGAAATGTAGAACATTGATTACATGTCAGGAAGCCGTCAAGATATATATATTCTTCAATGTTATCCTTCAAATCCTTAGCTAATATATTTGTCATTATGGTTAATAATGTAACAGGATAATGCTCTCTTATCAAAACACCACATCGTATTAAAAGTAGGATAATTTAAAGCTTAGCTTACTCTTAATTATGTTTCTGAAAACATTTGAAACCAGACAGTACCGTAGAAAGAAATATTTTCCCATTGATTGCTGTTTAACGCCTAATGTCAGCTATATTGTGGTGTTGATTTTTATTATCAAATCTAAACAATCAACAAAGAAGTATGGGTGTAGACATTATATCCTTTCTCCATAATTCTATAATGATCTGTTGCCAATAGATGGAAACAGTATGTACATATTTTACGAACACATTCAACGCGTTTAGCATTTACTTTTCGTAAATTGTCCTGGGATTATCACTGATTTCATATACATTTTGTTTTAGTCTTTTCTTTCATTCTCTATTGCTATTATTCAAAATAATTGTTATGTGATTTTTCATAAAATGCGGTAAAAAGAATAATTTTGTTATTCTATTATTCCTGATATGATTGTATATGTACCTACAATCATTTATCGGTTTCGATAGAACTTAATTCGCCTTTTTGATTTCTCGCATGCGATATTTAGAACAACGAACCCCCATACAATTACATGTCATTTCTCGAACTAAACTCGTTTGATGTCAGAGACACCCACCTTGTAGCTATGAAAGATGTACGGTATTTCTGGAATGATATCTAGTTTCATAAACCAAAGTCAAAATCAATTACGGGATTAGTAACAATTTTACAGGAATAACACAAGGTGCTGAAGTTCGTGAAACACAATTCTTGGAAAATAATGATAATTTTGCTATTTGTTTACCTGTCGTACTAATGTTTGGGTTCAGATGCGTCTAATATAGAGATGATATTGCCAACTATTGTCTGGAATGTGTTGTGTAGTAATATTTGCGGTCCTTATAAATCTCAAGGTGATAGCATCGAAAGAAGTGTCAATCATTAATTAATTCAATAATTGTTGATGTAAACAATGCAATGAGTAAAATATTCTATTGTATCTACTTATGACAGCTGAGGTAATTAAAGTCAGTTTTATTGGAATTTGCCCTTTCTCCTTTAGATATTTCAAGCAAAATATGCAAAACATGAATAGGTCAAGTCCGGGTCATTAGCGTTGTTTTCACCTAATATGACCCCATACATCTTCAGTTTTACGTTTTACAATGTGTTGGTCTTGTTGCCGTTTTGGGTAGTTGTGTTGAGTTTCAATTTGTTTTGACCTTGTTTTGTTTTGTTTTGTTTGTGACTGGTTCATTATCATTCGATGTGTTTTGTTGTATTTCCTTTATGCACTTTACGGGTGTCTTAGACGGAAGTACATGTATTGCAAAATCGTGGACCAAGAAATGAAAATCAAAATCCGTGAAGTCATATCATGGATGTATTATCAAATGCATGTATCTGCTCTAACAATTACTAAAATTACACAAAATTATATTATATAATATTTCAAAATTTATTAGCATTATTATATATTATAAAAATGTATGAAACAGAGACATCATTCGGGTACCATTAATTATGTCATCTTTAATATTTTAAAGGTAAAAAAATGGTAGGTAATAGTATAAATATAAATAAAGGAGAATACAAAAGAAAAATTATGTTCATTATCAAAGTAGAATTTTTCACTGGAAACTTTTAACTTGAGAGATTATTTACATATCCTATTAAATGGTTAATGTTCATAGTCAACATGGAGCTGAAGCTACTATATTTTTGTCATAAGTAGCAATTAGCTAACATATCAATAGTGTGATTTAAAAAAAACCCAGTAGACATCCTTTGGAAACCATAAATTTTGTACATGCAATTTGTTATATGTAGCCATCATTAAAAATGAAAAAACCTAATGAGAATATTTATTTCGGAGTGACAAACATATTAACAGCTACATTAGGCTCCCCGGCATTTGTCGAGTGCGGGAGTGAGTGGCTGTTGTATAAAGGTAATTGTGTAGTCAATTTTGCAGAACATTTTAACGAGAACAATTTAAATGCTTTGTCGCCGAGACGTAGGCGGGTGTAATATGTCGTCTGTCAAATGTAAAAAATAAAAATCGTAAAAAGAATGATTGCGTACAATACTTATATTTGTGAAGCTTACACTTTTAAAGCTGTTTGTTATACAATTATAACGGTTCTAAGAAGAAAGCAAAAATGAAATTCCACCCCAAAATTGGTAAAAAAATTATTTCTGACATCTAGTAGTACATTTGTATTTAATTATAGTTATGCCGTTCATGCTCTATTTTAATCCACGTTTTATATAAACTCTTTTGATGCAACAAAATGATAATGAATGTATTCAAGTTATTTTAGCGTGAATTATATCTTTTTCGTACTTCACAAACACCCCATGTTTAATGCGACTGTTTGATTGGATCTGTGTTGCTTTTTGTGAGTTGTTTTTGTCTTTTTGTTTGCGTTCTTTGTCTTGTTTCCAATGTTGTCTCTGTCTCTGGATTGTCCATTCGTGATTGCCCTTTCGGTTTTCTCTAAAGTTTATTCATAGTTATAGCTAATCATATTTACGTTGTTTAAATTAGAGTGGTGTTATCTTTATCATTGTGGACATGTACTCTTAAGATGCAATAGTCAGAAAATAAAGACCACAAAGTGAATACCATACTAGACTTCTACGTTTTTGCTTAAGAAGTATATGTAGTTTCACATCCCCTCGATGAGTAGGAAAACAAATCAACAATTCTTCCAACATGAGGCACTTATTAAAGATTTGTGTACTTGATAATCCATTTGGAGAGCCTATGCGCCAGGAAATGCAATACACGACCAACAACTTATACAAATAAATGTCGTGTAGTTTAGAACACGCAGGTTCAACCAGAAGGTGCGCCAACTCATCGAACAGTTTCGTGCTTCACTGTTTACACCGTATGCATTCGGTAGATATTCTAATCATTTTTTTTCCCTGATAGATAGGATCCATTCATTTGTCAAAAACAGATATATGAATATTATATTCGATATAATAATAAGATTCAGTGTGCTTTACAAAAAAAAAAAGATTAGTAGGAGAATATTACGGTTTTTATCCCTATACGATTCCTTTGTAACAAAAGACACTCGACCAATACAAGGATCAATTCGCTCTCCAGAACGCATGTACTGTGAAATATTAATAGTATGTAATGAAACGCTTTCATAAATCAATAGACTGTTGAAATGTTTTGTGAATAGAGCAATTCTGATATTAAAAAATTCATGCTTACGGCATTCCTTTTATATTTGTGGCTTCCTCTATTCGTTTACGAATCTAATAGTAATGAAAAATTAGGAATCAAAAATCAGATTTGTATTTATCGGTTTCTATGTTGTATAATGATATTGAAGATAAATCTAATTTTTAAAACTACACGGCAGCACATGTTAAACAATTAATATACTTGTTTAAAGTTGTCAAATGGAATCAGTTGTCAGATTGTGAGGTATAATTTGTAAGATTATTGTTTTAAGTTACAGCGAACATACTACTGTATTAAGTTACAGCGAACATACTACTGTATTAAGTTACAGCGAACATACTACTGTATTAAGTTACAGCGAACATACTACTGTATTAAGTTACAGCGAACATACTACTGTATTCACTGTAAATATCTTATCTAGTCTAACACATGGTTATGTTTACCTAAAGGAATTAATTTTCCGCCAAAACCTCAGGAACTTTTGAGTGCAAAAGGCTTAAATATTTTCGCCCCAATCAAACTCCATATACTTTTACACTTATAGTCAAAGTCTTTTACCTATATTGTAGAGCAAATGTAAGGATTGTAGCATAATATAGAACATACTGATCATTTTTGTTTTGATAAAACGGAGAGAAGTTATCGAGCGGGGCAATATGATTATCACATATCCGATGAAAACAATATGGGTTGTCGAAGTATTCCTTTGCAATAGGGTTGACGATTATTGCAATGACATTATAGGTTAGACACTGAACACACTTAGGTGCTGTTGATGGTAATTGGACTACACATGATCCAATAGAAGACATTCACAAAATGGGGTATAACACTTGATCTAATTGTGTTGAAGGTAATCGTCAGTATGCTTTAGAACGTATGCTATAAAGAAACACTTGGCTGTCCGTCTTTTAGTGTGTGTGTAATTATTCCATCTCCCAACCACCCGAATTGTGTCGGTTACAAAGTACATTTGCAATTAATTGCAGTACATTGTACCATTGACATACATTGTTAACACTTAAAAAGGTATCAAATTATTAACATTAATAACAGTACATTTCGACAATGGAAGAAGTAGTTTTACCATGAAATAGATTTGTATAATAGACATTGTATCTTTAAATTACCCCGTTACATCTGTAGATTACATAACACTAATTTCTCTTTCAAATTATTTCGTCTGTTCTAACTTTTATCGTGTTGTTTGATGGTCAAGTTTACATGGTTTTGTTTGTAGTTTCTGCATTAATTTTACTTTGATCACCTTTCTGATAAAAACAAATGCTACTTAAAAGAATCAGTGTACAAGAACTATACAAAAGCATGCTGTTATATTGTTGAAGGCAGAGGCAAACAGTTTGATTGCAAAGTTCAACTAAACTCTTGTCCAAAAGCAATATATATTTATTGTTTTGTTATACTCAAATATATATATTTTGGGGTCGAGTTTATTTTCAAAACAGGATCAATAAAAATGAAAAACATTATACATATAAATAAACCACAAAAAAGGTCAATAAAAGTATGACAATATTTAAATGTCATCTCGGCACAGACATTTTTAAGAGTTAGCTTCATATTTTATTGACTTCTTTCTGATTTATGGTTGATAATTAAATGAAACGTATCGTAAAATTATAGTCCTACAAAACATTATAAGACGATATTATGTATAAGATATAATGTTCAAATAAAGGCATATTGTCTAACAGAATCGTAATTTTTTCATACCCAAAATTATTGTCGTTTTCCGTACTGACCTTCATAAAATGAAGATTAAACACCGAAGTATTGGCGAATACGCTACGAAACGTTGTTTTTTCTATTTAAAAAAGCTGACCATCATTACTGGAAGCTAATTAATTATGCACTGACCTGAGAGAGGCCAAATCTATTATCTATTTTTATGCCAGTAGCCTGGATGGTGCAGATACGACCGTTTTATGCTACTCATTGACAATAATTTGCTGTTGCCAGGTGCAAAATTACATCTGTTGATTACTATCTACCGAAAATGATCATAGGCATCATCATAAATTCATAAAATATGAAAAATGATTGAGAAAAGAAGGCAACATGCTCGGCTTACCTAGTATCAAGCAAAATATTTGCCACTTCGGCGTGAGTTTGGACGCGTAGCACCTCCTTCAGTTCGTTCCAACGGTCCAACTGATCCTCTACATATATCCTGCATTTGGTCCATTTGGAAGATACTGCACTTCTATTCCTCTTTCTCTCTGAATCCGTCAAAGTCCGCTTTCTTCCACGCGTTGACACTTTCTCTTCCACATGTTGTTTATTGTTTCTAAACAATGCGTATTCCCAAGACGGGTTCACATAGAAGGTCATATGAATAGAGTCGGGTTAAATTGAATTCTTGTAATCCTGCAAAACAATTCCGATAACGATAGTTTTGGGTCTTTTTTGTAAAAAAAAAGAACATAAATCGTATCTTTTGCAGCATAACTGTTTAATGATAGCTTAAACAAATCATTTACGACAATAATTTTGGGTATGAAAAAAATTACGATTTTGGTAGACAATATGCCTTTGACTCACTAGACATTAACAAATATCATCAGTTCGTTTATTAAACATAGAATCTTTCTTTGCAAGCAGTAGATTATCGTATTTCTACAGTCGAGATTGTTAAACTTTAAAATTTCGAGCCTCCGGCGAGAAATTTTAAAATTTAACTATCGAGAATGTAGAAATACGATAATCAACTGCTCACAAAGAAAGATTCTGTTCTCTAATTCTTTAATACGTCAATTATTTCGTTTTAAAAAATATAGCACTTTAAATACCGCGTGGGGAACCCATCGCATCTATTTGATGACGTATTTTAATGAAACCGGAAGTTGATGTCCAAAATCAAAACAAAAAATCTTGAGCAACAAATTTGATGCTTACGTACATTTAAATGTGACGATCAGCCATCAAATGGTGTATTTGTGTATTACAATATACAGTCACATGATAGACTATTGATCAATATTTTTTATGTAACGAATATAATACCCCAGGGGGTTACACTAATGTCCTGAAAATTGACCTGAAATGTCCTGAAAATGTCCTGAAAAGTACATTAAGGCTTATATCTTTTTTATTATCCAATAGATTGAGTTCAAATTTGGAAATGTTATAGATATTACCATATATTTAAAGAATTTTAAAAATATATATATAATAAAATATTTTAGGTAGAAATAATTTGACCTGAAAATTGTCCAATCAGAAACCGAGAACAAAAAAAATCACACCTGATGGAACAAATTTTTCTCTCACCGATAAAAAACACGAAGAACAGCCAAAGTATTAGAGAAATATGGATACATGTAGATTATATGTCAAGTAAACCATACAATCAAGCTGTCCGACAGATACATTGTTACAAATAAAAATATAGATATAAAATTATTGCGAACGACGGGTTTCGTGCACGTTAAAAGCCAAAATATTTGAAAGCCAAATAATTTAAAAGTCTTAGGGAGCAAGAAAACCAAAGAGCCTTAACAGGATAGCCAAACTCAAGGTCACCTAAGCCTGAGGGAGGAGAACCTTAGTTTTTGAACGACATTTTAGTTTCACTTCATATCTACACACATCTCATTGGAACTCATTTGTCAATTGATTGATTGATTCGTGGATTGTTCAACGTTATGTAACGGGTTAGAGTTATGGTGCTTAACGTCACTTTCAACAAAATTTCAGTTATATTGTGGCGATCAGTTTTATTGGTGGGGAAAACCGAAGAAGCCGGAGAAAACCACTCACCTGCCGAAAGTAGCCGACCAATTTTATCACATAATGTTGTATCAAGTACACCTAGCCATGAGCTGGATTCGAACTCTGAACGTTAGTGGTGATAGGCACTGATTGCATAGGTAGTTGTAAATCAAACTACCATACGATCACGACCACGATAGTCCCTGATGTATTGTTGAGAATTAAATGAAACTTATTGTAAAATAATAGTATTAAAAATATTATAAGACAATATGTCAATGCCAAATCCTACACGGCAATACAAACCATACGTAATTATGTATAACATATAATGTTAAGATTTTAACTCTGTAGATTATTAGAACATAAACATTAACCGATTATATCAGTTCGTTTGCTAACTACGGATCCATTATTGGAGATTATATGTAAGCATGCAATCAAACTGTCCGACATACATAGTTGTTGCAAATATACATTTGGACGACATTTATATTTTCCCCCTTCATATTTACCAACATCGCATTGGACGAGCTCATATTTGTCAATTGATTAGTTGATTGATTGGTCGTTTAACGTCACGTTCACACCAATTCAGCTATAGTCATGATATTATTAAGACTACAAACAAACTCAAACATGTATGTACAAATGTGGCATAGGAATGATTTATCTAAAGTTGTGCGTTCAAATCCCGCTCATGGCGAGATGTAATGGACACAACATTATGTGATAAGGTGACATGGTAGGTATGTAGTTTTCTCCGGTTTCCTCCACCAATAAAACTGACCGCCACGATATAACTGAAATATTGTTGAAAGTGGCGTTGAACATCCTAACCCTGAAATAATAGTTAGGATCTAACACCAATTATGGTCGGCATGAAGTATGATAATTTCGCATAGGCTGAAATATGACAAATATTGTCTGTTGGACTAATATATCTTTGTTCGAATGAATATTTATGTCTTTGGTTCATTGAGAGCATCATCGCGGTACCTCATTTATTGACATGAGAAGAATCTTTATATAATATAGAAATAGTATTTTGTTTAAAACAAAACATCAAATTGTATAAATATAAAATATATGTATATAGTCTTTCTAAGCGCGTGCAAATAAATTTACCTTTTTACCGACAATGTACGTAAACCGTGTTTATTATGCAATGTCAAAAAAGTCCAAGAAGAGTTTGAAGATACCAAAGGGATAATCAGAATCCGTACATCAAAGAAAGGCAGACAACACAATGGCCAAAAGATACCAAAGGGGTAATCAGAATCCGTACATCAAAAAAAAGCAGACAACACAATGGCCAAAAGATACCAAAGGGGTAATCAGAATCCGTACATCAAAGAAAGGCAGACAACACAATGGCCAAAAGATACCAAAGGGGTAATCATAATCTGTACATCAAAGAAAGGCAGACAACACAATGGCCAAAAGAAAAAGGACAAAGGACATAACTTCAACATTTTACTGAAAAGAGCAGAAACAAAGGTCGTTCAAATCGATTTCAAGGGTGTCCTCTTTGACTTTCGCGCTGTACTATAGTCATAGGGTACCTGGAGAGATTTATACGTCGAGTCCACAAACAGGTCGTGCACACTACATTATATATATACATTTTATTCCATAATCTCTTTCAGATTAATGTATAGCATGTTATTATAGATAAGGGTATCGTGTCATATTATATTACAGGTCTTATGGTTTTTATATGTTACAACGGAATAATCAGGATCTTGATGTTATTTTATATCATTTGATATTACGTTTCGAGTTATATTAAGTACCGGATATGCCATAACAGTCTGAAGATTACTATGTAGATAGGATCTTCTACTATATATATTTACTAAAAAACTTATATACTGTCTCTCTTGTAATGAAACTATTGTAAATGATTACGAAAATAACCACATATGATCATTAAGTTATTTCCACGGAACTCATGCTCTCAGATTTCTTTGATGTCAAAACTGAAATAAGTTTAAATGTCACTTAATATATTATTACAAGTAAATTGAAGAAATTAGTATGCTAATAGTTGTGTTTGTATATGTTACAGGCGATTTAAAGAATCAGGCATTCTGTAGAATTACTGTAATTTTAGGCAATCTACAGAATGCCTAACATCAATAGGAATGCCTGACATTTTTTTCAAGATATTTTCAATAAATTGCCCGAATGTTATTACTAATACTTTAAATAAAAGAAATTCACAGTTTTGTCCAATACATTATATCATATTGAATGTTTATAAGAAAGATTGTAAGAAAATGATAATCCCCTCCTTCATGATTAAGTACTCGCTTCGCTCGTTCTTAATCATGAAGAAGGAGATTATCATGTTTTTACATTTACGAAAATACCCGTAGGCTTTATTTGTGTATAAATAATTGAACAGGTTAAAATTGTTGTCAACATTATCATAGGATGAGTGTGTCTTCACTCAAAACTGAATTAATTCTATCATTCTGTAAAAAATGTCATGGCAGAAGAACTCAGTGTGCTGCTCTCCAATGAGCAAAAATTTACCAATCCAAAATCAACCATATGGAAAAGAGATAAATACTACAATATTCTAAACAAAATAAAGACTGGAGAAAAAGAAAACAAAGTGGATTACTACTATATTCAAAGGTAAGCAAACTAACAAATGACCGAGATTGCAGTTTATTTAAATTCTGCAAATGGTCATTTCAACAATTTATGTCTCATCAGTGCAGATAAAGTCAAAAGATTTGGAAGATCAAAAACCGAAAGAACAATGTCTGATTGAGAACAAATAACCTGACGGGCCTAAACAGTAACGCCAAATCCAGCTAAGGACAGAGCTTTGCACGAGGGAGATACTCCTTAGTTTTAAAAATTTCGAAAATTTTAGATATTGTCAATTTTCAAAATAATATCTGTTTTTCGTGCCGAAGTACTTGGATACTGGGGTGGTGAATACCCTCGGGGACTGTTGACTAACAGTCCACCATACAGTGGCTTCGACCCAGTGGTAATAAACTAACAAAGTACCACGATTGCAGTTAATTTAAATTCTGCAAATGGCCAAATACATGGTTTTAAGGTCGCATGACATTTGAGCTGTTTTTTACCAATCGACGTCCTTGTTTAATTGGTCCGTCTGTCTTCCATTCATTGAACAAATATAATCATGCATGCCAAAATCTACCTTTGCTGGAAAGTTCAAAATAATCAGATTACTTTGTTGACTTTTTATACGACCGCTCATAAGAGTGGTTGTATTATGGTATGGGCCGAAACGAGTGTTATATTAACTCAGCTATACAGGGTTCATTATTTGTCAAAATTGAATGCAGTTTTTAATGAATTTCTCAATGAGCACACCTTTTACTACCGTTTTTGACAATTATAACTGTATTTTCTTATAACTTTTCAACCATATAAACGAGAGCAAAATGAAACTTCCAAAGATGCTCAGCAAGAGTTGAGTTCTACAAAAGTAAATGTTTTTTTCTTCTTTAAGTTTTAAAACTGTATGCGCTCTATAAGGGACATATAAAGCTAATCAATTGAAAAAAAACATATTTCTTTTTTCAGATTTGACGTAATACAGTGTGGTGACATTGAAAAACTGATTAAAAAGAGACAATTCTTTATTATGCCTTTGCTGAAGAAATATAGAGCATTGTCTTGAGGGCTCATCCGAATACTGCACATGGAGGAAGAGATAAAATGTTAAAAGAGGTTAATAAGAAATATACTAATGTTACAAGAGATGTCCTGAATTTATTCAAAGAAATGTGCAACTGAAAAAGAGAAAAATTGCAAGTAAGGGCCTAGTCGTCAAACCACTTCTTAGCAAGGATTTTAACAGTCGAGGACAAGTAGATTTAGTTGATATGCAGTCCATACGTGATGGTGACTTTAAGTTCATTTTGCATTATCAAGATCATCTCACTAAGTTTGCTGTCTTACGTCCACTTACTTCAAAGCTTGCAGCAGAAGTTGCTTTTCAACTGTTGGACATATTTTTACTTTTTGGAGCTGCACATATCCTTCAATCAGACAACGGAGGTGAATTTACAGCAAATTTTATTAAGGAACTGAAAGATATGTGGCCAAATTGTACTTTGGTTCATGGTAAACCAAGACACCCTCAGTCACAAGGAAGTGTTGAAATTGGTAACGCTGATATAAAAGATATGCTTATAATCTGGATGCGTGAAAATAACAATAAAAAGTGGAGTATTGGCCTAAAATTTGAAAAGAACAATAGCCATCACTCTGGAATAAATAGATCACCATACAAAGCAATGTTTGGCTGTGATACAAAAACTGGACTGTCAACATCTTCTCTGCTACATGGACTTCTTTGCTAGTTAGAATCCGAGGAAGATTTAGTGGAACACCTTAATCGTGCTGAAGAGGAGGGAAATGATTTAAGGGCTCCTGGTCATTTAGATCAACCAGCCACTCAAGATGACGGGCTTGAAATTGAAATTTGCACAGTATGTGAAAAATCATGTTTTGTCAAAGTAAAATGTTCAATGTGTTCAAAATCTGTACATGAAATGTGTTCAAAGGCCAATGCTGATTTGGTGGTATGTCATTTGTGTTCCATTGAGGAAGTTATTTCTGAGGAGAAACGAAATGCTTCCGAATCTATGAGAAGGCAGGCCAACAGAATGAGAAATCTGGCCGAAAGAATTTTAACCGAGGTTGAAGTCGGAAAAATATTCTTATCCTCATCCCTATGGTTGACCGCGGGAAGGGTGATCCATGTAATTTGCTGGCTGTAGTCTTGAGCAGGGAGGAGCATGGATATAAACTTGGAACAAAGTCAGGTGTATTACGTGGGCTTTATACCAGAAACCAATTTGAACTTTCCGATAATAACTTTTTAGCTAAGGACACTGTTCAACTTGAAACGGAAATTTCTCTGAGACAAGCAGTTAGTGATGCCTCAATATATGATGGCCAAGGCTTTACAAAGTCCAGATGCAACACGAGAAGATGTTTGTGTAGAAAAAATGGACTGATATGTAATAGCTGTTGTCATCCAAACATTACCTGCATGAACAAGTAAAAAGTGAACTAAATTAAAAAAATAATTTGTAAATTTGTGTGGAATTTAATATCAAACATGATCTCTTACTTTTTGTTTGCATAATTTATATTTTTCCATTTTTGATAAACAAACAGTTTTTGTTCATTAAATGTGTCAAAATACTTTTAGGCAATTTATTGAATTTACAACTTTTTATCAGGCATTCAATAGAATGACTACAAATTTCAGGCAATTTATAAAATGCCTAAAAACGCCAGTCATTCTACAGAATGCCTAAAACTTTCAGGCATTCTATAAAATGCCCAAAATTAGAGATTGCCAATAACATATATATTGCGCAAAGGCTTTGACGGTATCGATCGTTCAATTGATTCCGGAAAATGTGACGCCATCCAATCAGCAGAGGCGTTATATGTATATTAACTGCTGTATTAGAAATGCCGTTTCCATCAAGTAATTATTGCCGCAATCAAAACATCCACGTGTCGTCTTTTTATGATGTAGTGGTCTAAGGTTAAACACATGCAGTAATGTTGAAATTTAAAACATATTATATATATACATATATATTTGTACGAACTTGTCGTACAATTGATTCACTACCTTTTAAATGTCAATGTCTCCCATTTTAAAGCTGATAATATATAATATTCCTGAAAACACATAAATGTAACGCATTGCCATGTGGTATGGATTATCACATGTATAAACACCATACTTTGCAATAATGGAATCGTATTTCGGCGTTAAATTTAAATGATTTTTTTAATCAAACAAATGAGCTTAAATAATTGTTTATGCATATCATTAATAGATAAATATACGAAGGGCATTTATACGTTTGATTCATAGCAATAACAAAAAAATAAAAAAACAACAAAAAACCAGAATTGCATAATTAGTCCCAATATGTTCAATTGTATGATTTTAAAAAGAAAGGTTTGTCAGCAAAGGGATAATTACATGATAATCACATGATGCCAATCGAAAGACAAACAAAACAATGGCCAACAGAAAAATGATAAAAGAACAAAGAATGGTCTATAAAACACTACACAGAAAACTAAAGATTAAACAACGTGAACATACAACAATCCGGTGTGAACTCGTGTTGCTGTTGTTGAAACTGTAATGATAAATAATTTAAAAAAACCTGGAAAGGTCGTGATTGTGATTACAACAAACGGAAGCATCTGTGGTCACAGATATTTCGTAATTGTTCACCAAGTAATGGTGGCGACCGTAAAACGTTTAAAGTGATGACTTCAACTTAAGAATTGGTACTCATTAGTTGAGTACTTTCCTTATTAGTAACAACCATCTATCATGGAAATCATGATAGGAATCACAAGCTCTGATATATCGTATCAACTGAGAGAGATATATTCCATATGCAAGCGGCGCTGCAGAAAACATATGCAGTTGTAGCAGAAAGTAATAATGAGATAATTTTGATATCATTGCATATCCATTCGGGTTTTACTTCACTGACAAATGCTGTAGATACAGTAGCACACGTATTGAGAGACCCTTAATATACATGGAGGTGTAGAAAAAAGGTAGAATATAGTGGTTGTCACTCGCAAACGAAGACATATACATGGAATGTAGATTATCCAACATATAGTTAACTTTTAGCACTTTACAAATAACTCCACTATTTACACAAACTTACCAAAGATAACTAATTGTTTTGTAGGATGAACATTTCCAGAGAACACTGGATAGTACGGAAATCTAATGTAAAAATCGTGTCAAGCAGTATCTCTCTCGGGTAACGAAGATATGACCCTAAATATTGTATTGAAATATTGAGAAAGAAAACATTTATATTGTATCAACGTTATCGGTAGGCTGGGCGGAAGGGGTTAAAAATGTTGCATTAATTCACTGATTTAAAATAAGAAAAGATATCAAGCCGTAAATCGAAGGAGAGACAAAACAATGGCAAAAAGGACAAACAGATGAACAATGGTCGACCTAACACTACTATTAAAACTAAATATTGAACAACGCGAACCTTACAAGAAACCAGGATAAACTCAGGTGTTAGCAGCTCATGTACCTCTTAGTAATAAGCAATGATCAACATAAAGAACTTCCATTTTACATAAAATACAAATCAACCGAACACCTTATCTGGTGTTCTTCATCTCATGCTGCCCTTAACGATGAAAAGATTTAATTGGTGAAGGTAATTGAATAGAAATATGAGAAATTGCCAAATAGAATAAAATTTGGAATATCAGGGGGCATAATCCCAGAACGAAAAAAAAAGGTAAAGTCCAAAATCAATCTTTATCTGACATTTTTTGGTCCTGAAATTCAAATTATTTGTATAAAGGGAACCTATGTTATTTTACGGAAAAGAAATATGGGAAAGACATACAGACATGCAAAAAAAGGTGCATCCGACAAAATCAGATTCACATATTTATATTCACTATGCATTCATTATGACGAACATAATATTGAAGCATTGCAGAAAGAAGGTATGACAATGGGCGGTGATGTCCGATTGGCCAATATATGCCTTGCATGAATGAAATGATATCTAACGTTACCCCAAACCGAAGTTCTTATAATTTAGTGTTTCGTCATAAATGATGTACAAAGATCAAACAGACGTCTGGTTTTAATTAAAATAATGCTTTAGTAGCTTCAGAAGAGAAACGTATCAGACATCACACATTTTGTGTTGCTTTATTCATGTGACCTTTGTTGTATTTATTTGGTTTAATTGGGACGGTATCCTGTATTAGACGGCATTAATTCAAGGTTACACTTTCCACGATGAAACCATCAACAAACATACTAAATAACCATAAAAAACATATCAATTATCAACAGGATAATCAACCGGTAAATTTTGAGAAGACGGATTCATGGAGATCGTATTTGCTAATGTGTAGCAAATTGCATGGGTAAATTTGTTTACAAGAATACTAAAATGGGTGTCGAATATAATTTGTTTCCTAAAATTCTACCAATGACGATCATGATATAGATCAAGGTTCTGTGGCGATGATACTAGACGTCATCAAATCACTAGTCAGTTAGGTGTATGATATATACTTATCACATGTAAAAGTATATAGCTATTTAACACATTAAGAAATTGTTATATCTTTCTAACATTAATGTTCCATGTGTTTTGGTTTTTGATTCATTTTATAAACAGCTGGCAAGACGCAAGCAGTTTAGAACGGCCTTTGAGTGCGAAACGAAAAGATTGTTTGAAACTTAAACTAAATTTGAATTGTATTTTCAGAATTTAGTTTGACTGTACCAAAATGCGTTTCTGTTTATAATTAGATCTTTTATGTCTTCCACAGAACTAGTTTGTTTCTTCTTATGTTTGCTGTACAATTAAATCGGTCAAGACGTCAAGTTAAATGTCTGAGAAATAAATTACATTAACGTTATTTCAGTTAATTGTTCCATTGCGTAAGGAAAGTTTGAATTATGTTGTTTTGACTCTGGATTGTTGAAAAGCCTGACCACTGACCGGTCATTATTTAAATGTTAGTCATGTCTCCAAGGACACAATAGTTTTGTATAGAAACATTGTCTTTGATAGACAAACCTATACTTGTCTGGTGTCGGAACAGATTCTTTTATTATGTGGACGAGTTTGTGTCTAAATTCGAGCACTGTATAAGTAGTAATAGGATTTAAAAAAATTGTACTTTTAAATCCCTTATCCCTTGGGCTCCTATAACTTTGTCCGTTATCATGCTTTTGTCAATTGTTTTCATTCTCGGTAATTTGTCAGATTATCGATTTTTTATTGATTGAATTACCCACAATCCTCTTCGATGTATGGCTTGAAACAAAGCAAACACGGAATTATCAGGCAGACTATCTAGCTCAAAAACCCACCCTCCCTTGCCCTTACTTGTTGCAGAGATAGTGCGCTTTGTTTATATATATGTAGGTTGATTGTATGCATAGGTCAGCGTGTGCAGTTCCAAATGAAATGCCAGTAAAGGTTTTTTGTTTTTATGCACACCGACTTGTGAATACGTTTGGAGAATCGGCGACGGCATGATTGGAAGTTGGAGAAACAGACTTTTGATACTTACCGTAATTGTAGTCCTGACATCACGTGTAGTTGTGACTTACAGATTCTTGAAGTACTCGCAGTCTGGATTTAACTTTGATGGCTAATTTAGCTTCTTTTTGATACTATAATTGCAGTTGATATACTTTTTAATTCTGGCTGATTTCGCTGCGTTTTAATAACATAATTTCGGTTAATAGCCTTGTTTACTTCTATGATAGCATTAGCCTCTGATTTCCAGGGTTAATCGCTTATCTAAAATTTGCCCGTTCACTATATGATCTGCCACCTTACACAATTTCGGCGATCATCATATGACATTTCGACAAATACAGATCTCAACTTATTTAGTACATTTCATCTCAATTGTAGGTTTCACATATGTACATTTTTATATATTAATAAATGCTGTGGCCATTTGTTGCCAATAATACTTGTTTGTTTATATGAGCATCAGAGATAATTTACCACAGCCAAATATAATGAAATGAATTACAATGCTTCCTTGTTACATCATTAACAACAGGCACGACTTGATTGATATGACAATATCACATGAAATAGTTTATAATCACAGCTGCAGCGTTCTTTTCAAATTACAACGACAAAAGAGCATATTTATTGAAATTGAAAATAAAACGAATTAACGGAGACACCCAGTTTAATTGCAAAACATACATATTTTCCTATTATAAAACAGAAACCATCTTGGATTACAAAGAACATCAGCTATAGATGTCGTTGTGTTGATATTGGTTGAATTACTAAAATCGCTGTAAGAGAGTTTTTCCGCATATCTACTAAATCAAAACTGGCTAATTAGAAATATACCCCACATGTAAACTGAACAAAGTTCACCTAATGCTTAACCTGTTTGGTATGTTACAACGATAGTGAGGAAATAATGCACAAAATGTTAATTTTCTTATTCCTATGAAATTATTCTCTGATTGTTTTGCAAGGTTAAAATATCTAGAAACGATAATAAAATTATACTTAGATTCCCATTTCCCTTGCCTATATTTGCAATCGGAAAGCAGAAATACCATTTTTGGACCAGAGATCACCTCGGTTTTAGAGGGATCGTGTCATTGATCTTTAGTTTTCTGTGTAATGTTTTGTAGATCGTTGTTTGTCCTTTTTTTTTCTTTTGGCCATTGTGTTATCTCCTTATCACATATTTATAAGTAATAACGCTAATTTTGCCCATACCTTAAACACCGGAAGTGTCACAGCGATATCAGCCCATGGGCAGATATCGGGGCAAATATCTGATAACACGATAGCAAGCCTTTTTATAAATAGATCAATGCATGACCTTTTCCATAACAGGACTGTTATCATCCCTCAAATGATCTTGATCACTCATATTCATATAAGTTTGGTGTGGGAAGTTAATTTTGTTCTTTTTAATTCAATATTGAAATATGTGATAAATAGATTAATGCATACCTTTTTCCATTTCAGGACTGTTACCATCCCTCGACCGATATCGGCCAGAGGGTCGATACCGGTTGAGGGATGATAACAGTCCTGATATGGAAAAGGGTATGCATTAATCTATAATTCTTCCATTTACGGCTTCTAATTATCCTCAAACTTGTCTATCTTGGACGACAACTACACAAGCTGTGTGTGTTCTATTTTGTTTTGGCTTTCTTTCTTTGTCTTTTTTTTCTTCTAAATTTCTCGATACAACGAGTCAAGGTTCCAAAATGGTTTAAAATACATGTTATTGTTGTTTATTTTTCATATTAAAAATGGTGGACCTTTGTATTAATGTGGTTGTTTGTGTATCGATTTTCAATCATCCATGATCATTAAAATGTTGTTTGAATACTAATATCTGTTTAACAGAGTTAGAAATACGATATTGTGAGATACATACCTCAAAAGTTGTATTGTTTGAAAGTCATTATAGTGTTATCGTCTAACCTTGGAGGATACTTAAAAGGTTATAATTACATTACATACGTCATATCTATAGGACAATGAATATATATGTAAACGAAATCAGAAACAAGATGTCAGAATTCCTGAATACGATAATTAACCTTCAACGCAAAACTAAAAACAAATTACTTTCCAACAATTAATTTGTATCGGATAAATATATACTTTGCAATAAAACGTATGGAGAAGAATGTCTAATCATTTCAACTTGATGTCATACACTACGTCAATTGAAATCTGTAACATAATGAAATTAGTATGAAATCGAAAAAACGGAAGTCAACTACTTCCATAAACAATCTTCTGGTATACTTATAAATTTACAACAGCAAAATTCAAATTTTAATTTAGATTAATTATCACGTGTTGCAAATCGGTCAAATTCTAGATCCACTATGAATTCTAACCTTCTTACATATAAATAAGGGTAATAACAAAATTACCGAACTCCGAACAATCTTCCAAAGGGATAGTCAAAACTCATAAGTATATAAATAGACAAAAGCAGCCAACAACCGGAAAACTGGGAAAACCGTAATGATCCTGACTTGGTACAGGTATTTCCAAAGAAATAGTGGGTTGAATCAGATTTTACGGCGCCAAACATCCCGCTTTCATTACGGTTCAATGGTTCCGGCTGTCACTATAACAGCATTTATAACAATACTGGAACAAAATAGATAAAATAGTAGTCAACGCAGTACTAAATTCAATGAGGAGGGTGGAACATCTATCGTGAACCATCTCCATCAACAACCACGAGTCCCCTGAAGTATTTTAACTACCAAAGTAAATGTCAAAAACACTCGTACGTCTTATGCTAGCATATAGATAATTGACGCAGCACCGCTTTAATACAGTCGGATAAATATAACATTCTCAAGTAACATTGAAATTGACAACTCTAACGATTGTGATACAGTTACATCTGACACTGTACTCTAACGATTGTGATACAGTTACATCTGACACTGTCTGTGCACAGTACCTTACTTCTCTCGGTCTTCTTTCCGCAAATATCCCTTTTTACTGCAGCAGCCAAAGCCCTTGTCCTCAAAATTATGTCTTCAACAGACAAATTTAAATTATGGTATGTCAAATTCTCTTTCCTTCGTGCCTCATCGCAATTGAAAGTAGCAAAATTCAAAATACAAAATGTATTTATTTTGTAGGTAAAAGAAATGTGTGGCTTGGTGCGTATGGAATCGTCATATTGTATGCTAAGATGTTTTTTTTCTTCTTTTTAGATCATTCCAACTACCATGAAAATGCATGTCGTGCAAATCCATGCAAGTCGCTTCGCCGTGAGGCTCAATGAAAGTCGTAGACCAGTATGGTATATGTATGTTTTGAATAGCATAATACCCAACTGTGCTATTCTGTATGTGAATTTGAAACCATGTACAATGATGTATACTTTAAAATTTGGCAGGATAGCTACGAACTGCAAAACAAGAACAATTTGCATGGAATTAAGTTTTTTGTAGATGGCAAAACTCGTATTTCTTCTGGTAAAACTTGCAAGAAGAAGGTACTTTTGATAATACTAGGATGAAAGATTATTTATTCTAAATTGACGAACTAATGCACTCCATGAAATTCACAATAAAAACTTCACTTTATTATAGGAATGTTCGTGATATCCGAGCCGTCGTTTAACAATTTTTGTGATCGTTTTCATCACCGTTTTTTTGTGAAAAGAATTTGTCGAGTTTGTAGTATTGTTTATCAGGAATAATCTTTTTTTTTAATTCAAATCGGGATCAGACATACTTCAGAAAATTATTGTTTGAAGTTTTTCTCTACATAATGGAAAAAAAGAAATCTATATCATTTTTCAATTTGTTTCAATATTTAAGGAGTGGACATTTTCAGGAAGAAACATAGGAAAATCAACACTTCCGCGTCTTTGATAATGTACTTTTCATGAGAAGATTAGCAACAAAGTATCTGGTTTGACCACAACAACTTCCGTTTGATATTACATTAATTACATTTTCTCTGATCCTTAGCATTTTATTGGTGTCTTTAATCTAGATCTATGTCATATATCGCAGCATGTACTCTTAAATAACGAATGGAATATTAACACAAAAAGGTAATTGTCGATTTCTTACAAAATAATGTATTATATATTTTTATTCCAATTGTATCACTTCTAAGGTAATTATTGCAAGAGAAATAGAAGTTATATACTACCCGGAGAGGCAAATAGCGTGAGAACTAGCGAAATGCAACTAAATGAAGTTCTAATTAAGCTTCAGGCAAAATGGGTATGTTGCTTTATAGCCTATACATTTTGCACATGACATCACTTTCTGGTGTTCGGATGAATGAGCAAAATTAACAAGTATCACTCTAGTAATCTGTTATATTTTAATATAGCATTTACACATAAATGGAAATTCACTGTAAATGCTACCCACTCAGATATTTATATGGTATTTTACTCTCATGAGGAAAACACTTCCCCGACCGCATCATTTCACTAAGGGTGTGTTTGAGGTAATAAAACAAGATAAACACCTCCACCTTTTATTGAAGTGCCTTACCAAGCCAGTAGACTGGACAGTCTTGTATATATGTGTAACGGGTATCAATTTTGCCGCCGTTTCTACGATTTACTTATTATAATTTTTGAGTCTGACGGTATGGTATTTGTTTTAATTTAAATTTCATTGCTGATACATGTAGATAAGAATTTATTAGATTTGTTAAAAGGAATAAAAAAAATATCTTTTAACGACGGACTGTAAATAAATGAAATACAAATAGGGAAAAAAAACGTCAGCAATGGAAAATGTCAATTAAGAATTCAAAACAACTTTCAAATTATTACTAACAATTGCAGGACATAACACTCGTTTTCAATGATGTCCTCCTTTCACACCGAACTATGATGTTGCCGTTCGCTCTCCGTAAAGCATGTACCATGGACTGCTTGTTTTGTATATTTGGCGAAAAAAAAGCTAACATTTATTCGTATACATTTATTTTACAGCATATGTAATGATTGCATTTCGTCCTCTGTTCTCCATGCGGGATGGCACAGCGCTTTGAGGTTATTTGAGCTTGACATGTATAGCAACGTAAAGACCCCCTGACGTTACGTGGCTACAAGCTGGATGCATGGGTTTTGTACGAACGGGTCATTGATAAATTAACAGCCGACATATTGATCTAGTCGGGGAAAAGATAAGATTTAATAACCATGTAGATACCGAATAGAACAACATACGGTGACTTCAAAGTCATCTCTTCCTGTGTTGCTAATGATAACCATTAGCCCAGTTACTGACACCGCGTCCTTTTAATTTTCCGACTTCAGTGTCAAATGCAAAAGTTGAAAGCCCTTGAGTAAACATAAACACAATGAACCAACGAACAAACAAAATGATATACAAAATCATTGATATACTAAACAAACATATTTCTTTTTGATGAACAATAAAATGAAACTGTTCTCCTGATCAGCAATTGTTTAACGTTTATCTTCCATTTACGGATTCTGATTGCCCCTTTTGTATTTTCAAACTTTGTTCATTTACTTTTATGTGACAATTGACTAGATCAATCCGGACAAAGATATCTAATAAGACATTATATATTTATTTGCCTTACTGTTTAACTAATTGGACATTGTTATATATGATAATTAATTTTATGCATAAATTAATAAAATTAGAGATTATATTAATAAATGTATACTTGGATTTATGAACAGCAGAATACTATTATTTGCCGAGTGCATTTTGGTACGGCGTAATATCATATCAAATTTGTGCGCACTAAATTAGATATTTCGAAATCTACATTTATTTTAATTAGTAATCAATAAATAATTTAATAAATAATTTAATAAATAATCAAATCGTGAGTCATTTTTTCAACTATCATACACTAATTAAAATAAATATTCATAATGATAAAATTGTAAATATATGAATAGCATGTAAAGTTGAATAAGATGTTATAGCATTCTTTGGATGTATTGTCTGTCTAAGTACGAACTAAAAAACGCATAGACTAAGTGGTCACGACACGTTTCTGGAAAAATCTCTAATAGATAGAATTTCCTTGGAATATAAATGACACGTGTTATATAACACTATAGGTATTCATTGAGTTATGTAAGATTATAATCATTAATCAAAAGAACACATTTTAGGAGCTTGTCTAAGCTTTTATATCAAATTTCTAAATTACCCAACGTGTCATGATTAAAATGCGCATGGATCAATGCATTAAGTATGTCTTGAGAATGGCTAAATCCTACGAAATTTGATCATATGAATAGCATACATATACTTTAATATTAAATAAATCACTTGTTTTATTTAGAATTACAATGGCTTGTCGAATCACATTGTAATAAAAGGGTATATATCTATTTTTATGCACACGTTGACGCGTTTCTAGAATAATCAGACAGATTAAAAGAATTAGTCCAACTGTGTTTCTTCAAAAAGAATGAAATAAAACTTGTAACAAAGGATAGCACAGATATTGCTATGAACTACACCTGGAAATTGACAGCAGCAGCACCTGAATATGGACTATATATATATAGTGTATATCTCTCAGTTGATATTCTAGGGTTTGTGGTTCCTATCATGATTTCTATAAACGTGTTGTGCTCACTACCTTAGACACACACATGTACAGTGAGATAATGAAAGTTATGTAATAATAATATATGAACACAAGAAAGTATAATATTGGGACTACCTAGTGAAAGCAAGCCATGGTACTCTATATATTGAAGAAATAAATCCAGTTTTTTTTGTCAAACTATTTTTATTGTCACTATTTATTCTACAAGAAATAGGATATCAAGGAAAACCATCTTATATTTATACTCGATACTGTCTATGTAAATGATTAAGCGATTAATGCTTAATGATTCAATTTTATAATCACATCCATGACAGACTAAAATTCATGCTTTACCATCGAATTGTTCATTGGAGCACACGAGTTCACATTCGCCTTATTAAAGGGCTACATGTTGCTCATTCTATACCTTTCGTATTTTGTCGATAATTGTCTATCTTTTTGCCCCTATTCGTTTGGCCATTGTAATATCTAATGTTCGATGTAAGTCTTCTGGTTACAATTTGGTATTCTCAAACTTTTCATATAGCAATACGTCATCAATCCGTCATTGAACACGCATATTATACACATGTATATATAGATGAAAACCATAACATGTCTAATACATTCACAAGGAATTTTCGTAATTTCATCTATAAAGACAGATATATAGTGAGTGCTATTATTAATTTCACATCTATTATCCTATTTATTTGATAACGTATCGTCACTTAGTGGTCGATTCGTTGACACTAGTACACTGGCAAATGATTAAGTAATAAGCGATATTTATTGTAAAGAACAAAATAGTTGTGTTATGGGTCTCCCGATAGTAATCTCGGACATAACAGCAACATTCTAAGTATTCATTTGATGTCGGTGTTGAGTGTTATGACTTGTTAGATATAAATAATAGACTGTACGGCCCCTTGAGAAATCTTCTTATCTGACGCATACGTATATTATACTTGAATGTCAGGTCCACCAGATGAAAAAACAAAAAGAGATAAAGTTTTAGCAAGAATATGATAACACCTTTCTGCAATTTAACAACAGACAATTCAAATTTGAAATGTTCTGAATTTGCAATACTATATCTTGTATCGCTTTAGTATTGCAAATCAACATACTGAATATGATTCACGAGATACAACTGAGCTAAAACACATAGCCAACAACAAAATGGAATTACTTTTTGTATCTTCATTGAGTGATTAATAAGTGTTGTCGCGTTTTTAGAATAACCTTCATAAGGTTCGCTCAGTATCGAATTATTGGAAAGCTAAATACTTTATAACATTGATTGTGTATATCTTATTCTGTAGTATGTCTATTAATGGATGTAAAGAGCAGTCGTGATGTATGGCGCTTCGATGTAAAGAGCAGTCGTGATTGTATGGCGCTTCGATGTAAAGAGCAGTCGTGATTGTATGGCGCTGCGATGTAAAGAGCAGTCGTGATTGTATGGCGCTTCGATGTAAAGAGCAGTCGTGATTGTATGGCGCTTTGATGTAAAGAGCAGTCGTGATTGTATGGCGCTTCGATGTATAACTGCCTATACAATGAGTGCCTATGACCACTACCGTGGCGATACAACATTATGTGATATGCTTCTCAGTGACCTGCGGCAGATCGATGGTTTTTTCAGGGTACTCCAATTACATCCACTAAAAATAAATGACACCCGAGATATAACTGAAGTAGTGTAGTGGAGTTAAACATCATAACCATAGCTCTATTATTGGTTGCATACTTTGTATCCAATTAGAAATAGTTATCAGAAAAGGTGATCTGTAAGTAACTTAGGCAATACTTATACCCACCTATTCCATCTGATATAACATAGTAATATGTTTTGTCACATAACAAAGAAGTTTAGACTGCACGTAATATTAATCTATAAGATGACAAACGACCATCAACAGTACTCCCACTTGTAATAATAGGTCCTGACATTTAAACATAAGATATCTTGTTCAGAGATATATTAAGACATCTACAGAGTAAATCGGAAACCCATCTCACGATTATGAATGTGGTCGAAAAAGACTTCATTATTCATATAACTTTCAACACATACATCGCATGAAAAGAAGCAATCAAATCATGTGGCTGTCCATTGAATATTTCTTGTGTAATGTCAAGTGAGCAGTATTTTTAGCTATAATCATGACGAGTGCAGAATTACAAACATTGCGGTTATAATACTTCGTTTCCCGGGAGATCGGCTGTTTATCAGTCTGATTTCTTACTAACTCCCCTTTATTGTTATGTCGCGGGATGGGACATCGGAGGAAATCCAACTACGTTTCCGAATCCAGAGGAAAATAATCTCCTTTTTTATGGTAACAATGATTTGATAAATTTCGATAATTTAAGATAAAAGTGTTTTGTCCTTTCCCACAATCAATTTCTAAAAGACATGGAACATAATCGCAGTATATCATGCCATTAAATTTTATCGGATGATAAATAAATTTGAGATCAGACAGTATGGCATTGGTCTTATCAGTAAAAATCCAGACGGAAGACGACGAAAATGAACTTGCGGTCGAATACAGTCAAGGATGCAACCCTATCATAATATATTGGAAAAATTGTGTAATGTGATTAGTAAGATTATACTGTTTAACACAATGATCATAAGAAAAAAACTGCATCAAAATCAACATAATGTCCCGTCGTCTGTCTCATGATTTGTGTGAATGTCCCTTGGGATTGCTCCAAACAGGCACGACACAGCTGTCGCAATGCCTCCAACATCTCTTTCATTC
The DNA here is from genome assembly GCA_002080005.1 of Gigantidas platifrons. Taxonomy (NCBI): domain Eukaryota; kingdom Metazoa; phylum Mollusca; class Bivalvia; order Mytilida; family Modiolidae; genus Gigantidas; species Gigantidas platifrons. The sequence goes on from MJUT01006931.1 coordinate 346,083, forward strand.
GAGTGGTTTTACAAGAGATCGAACTTGTGTTGTGTGGACAAAGAAGCTGGTGGCATGTTTATTCGTCTACGACACCTAAGGGGTCCTTTCAGTCACATCTTCGATTAATTTTATCCAAAGTAGACAGCATAAAACATATTTTAGTTCTTGGTATTCACATCGAGACCTAACTTCGACTACAGCTTCTAGGGAAAGGACAAGCCACGAATGCGTTGGTGTGTGTGCAACGACACAAATTAAATCATGCATTGTCTCCGATGAATTTCGGTTCACTCTATTATTCTGATTATGATGGCCGTGTTCGAGTGTATCGCAGATCATGCGTAATACAATGTATGTGTTGACTTGTGTTCAACAATAAACTAATGATTTTAAGTGTCATGATTTAATGTACATCTACGTCAATTTAGTTTTTTAGAGTAAGTTAAATACTGTGCGATACAGAGACACACTTATATCCTGAAAAACTGTCAATTTGATGCAGTATGATGTGCCTAGCTTAAAAATTACACTCTGCCCGGACTTGCATCTAGGATGATTTGACCGGCAAATCTGAGGAAAACATCAATTACTCTTGTAGATTTGTGACAAGCCTTACAGGAGAAGTGGATCACTATTACACAGGCTTATCATCATGTCGTCATTCTGTCATCAATGCCAATAGTGGACCTAAAATGTATCGAATTTTTGATAGCATACTCGTCCTTGGGCAGTGAAACTGAGTTGTTATTCTTGTTTTTTTGCACCATTGTTGTGATCGGAATGCGAGAGTTTAGGAATTTGTCAAGGACAGATTGATCATTATGTTACTGTAGATAAAGACTACTTTTATATAATACAAAATTTATATTGATTTGCAGCATGTATATCATTTCTTCTTTTGTTCTTAGAATAAAACATATACATTAATAGCATGTAAAGTGTAGAACATGCAAGTTAAAGAAAATATTTCCCCCGCAATCAAAACGTAGATATCAAATTTAGTGCGCATGACGCGTTTCTGGAATAACCTTAATCAGGTACGCTCAAAATTGAAATATTGAAAAGCCAATACTGTTTGGGAGCAATAAAACCAAAGTGCCTACATAGGATAGCCATAATCGGTTGAGGGCACAAATGCCTGAGGGAAGAGACAGAACCATTCATTTTTTCCAGAATATAATTTTGCAAAAATGAGTGAAGTTTGGTTAAATAGACCAATGTTTTAGAGAGGACGAGTCTAATATACCCTAATAGAACTACAGGTATTTTTCATCAGTCCAAAACCAAAATAGGATTCATCTTGGAAACCGCTATTCTATGTGAGACTGTATTGGGATTTAGCTAGGATGTACTAAATATTTATGCCCAACGACAAAATTCGTTCGCTACAGTGAAAAGAAAAGATTAGACAACACGAACTCTAGTTAAACCCGTGTTGAAATAAGTCATTAATGAGGAAAGCATGGGATCTGGTTACGACAAACGAAACACATCCGTGGCTATATGTGACAATCATTCCAAGCTTACAATTATTTTAGTTAATTAACGTTCAATTATTCAGTGAACGGATATCATCTACTAGTATATAGCGAAGTAAAGAATCCTCGTTTTGGATGATATGTCAGGTGGGTACATGTACCTATTGGAATGTCGATTATTTACTAAACACGTCTACCAAACATAGCAAATACATCATTAATCAAAACCTCAGGAATTTTAATGATGTTAGTTTAAAATAACGTTTTGTGTTATTTTATTAAACTAATTACCTGCCTTACAGTTTTATACAGGGTAGTAGTACCTTAATGTTCTATTCATTGTGTCAGCGTTCTAGCTACACCGGTGATTAATATTTATAGAGTCATAGCATTATAACCCTGCAGTTGAACAAGGCTTAACATACATGCACCACAGCAAATTCAAACGTATAGCATGTAATTAGCATGTAGTTAATCATCATGATACGACATATAACAAAAGGCAAATACATGAATGTACAATAAAAGAATTGATCTCAAAGATGTATAGTAATACAATATTCACTCTCGTCATACAAATATGGTAATACACGGTAATAACGTAACGACCAGGACATTGCCATTGTGACTTTATATCTCTAACTCCATATAGCGACATAATAAACAACAAATTAATATCTTGACGATATATTTCTACGACAATCAATAATGTTGTTAATTATGATCATTCAAATCTAGTTTGTCCACATTCACTAGTTAATGTGTTGTATGACCATTTGTGATAACATTTTAGCTCATCAGTGCCCTTTCTGATGTTGCTCATGTGGTAACATTAACGACAGTTGCAATAAGAATTATCAGTTTAACATATTTGCACATTTCTGACTTTGATTCTAAACTTTTACATGAATTATTACCCTTTATGTTAATCAAAATGGTCACCTTTCATGCAAAGTGCAATGAAAATAACATATATTTCTTCCTATAATCTGTTCAAAATTTTAATGTTATAAGGTTTCTATTTGTTATAGTTAAATACGTAGATCTTTAGTGAAATTATCCTCTGATTTTTTACAAGGTTTAAATATTTACAAATTATGACTAAGTTATACTCAATTGCGTTGTTCTTTCCGTTGCTCTTGCAAAACCTGGTACCATTTTGCTCGTCGTAAAGGTAAAGCAGAAAAGGTATAAAAACAAGTAATCCTAGAATCAAAACAAGAATGTGCAAACATCTATTGTTATTCGCTGTATCTATACATTTTCCTTTATTTCGTGTAATAGTTTCTTTAATACAGTGTAAGAACAGAGTGTTTTGTTGCAATCGTCGTGATACAAGACAGATCGTTAATGTTTTAATCGTCGTGATACAAGACAGATCGTTACTGTTGTAATCAGGCTTCTTTTTTTTCTGTAATGAGAGGCCGCTTTTAGATGGTAATTTTATTTCAAGTCATGTTTTGGAAGTTAATTGTACGGTTTAATAAAGGAGGTCAGGCTTAAATTTATCTTCCTGTTAATTCCTATTTGTGAAAATCGTGCACAACAAACTTAATGACAATTAAATGGCAAGGCAGACAAAGTACCATTGAAACAATTATTTGCTCACGACTTTTATGTTGTGCAGTAATAAGTTTTCATTTTATATCACTTGATGGTGAACTCCGTGACTTTTACAATCACACTTTAGAACACTTTCTATAGAAACGCAGCTAAATCGACCAATATAAGATTTCTCAAATAGAGGGATTTCCTTCGATTCACAAAGAAATGACAACAAAGAATTCCTTCAAGGATAATGAATCCGGAAGCAATTATTGTTCAAACTGCTGTTTACTTTGTGACCAGAAAAAACAATTATATTATCCGCCTTTAAAAATAATTTGACTGCAAGGAACTCGTTTTATTTTGAACTTAATTATATGTTTTAATTATTGAACTGTTGATTGTTCTTTAAGTGGGTGGTATTGTTTACATGCAATACATTTTGTAAGAAGCAACGGACACTATCACGGTCCTATGCACAGATAGTTTGACTGCCATCAGGGTTAGGGTCATGGTGTTTAACGCCACTTTCAACAATATTTCAGTTTTATCGTGGCGCTCAGTTTTATTCGTGCAGGAAACAGGAGAAAACCACCGACCTGCCGCAAGTCACTGACAAACTTTATCACATACAATATTTCGAGTACACATTGACTCTCATCAGGACAATGAAAGATGGTGAATTCGGTTGGAATACTGTGCCTTCCAACAAACCATATACGTACAGGCTTAAAATACTGTTGTTTTTACAAGTTGCTGCATTTGCAAAGTATCTTGTTACCTGCAGGAAATGTGTCATTGGCAAAAGAGGAATCACTATGTTACGCCCAGTAGCGAAGACAACTTGTGCATTTCATTGTCATCGCAAAACCATCGGATTCCTCTATATCATATTCTTATTTCACAAGTATAAGCTTTGAAAAGTCTAAATTAATGTAAGCTCCAATCGTTATATAGTTCCTTCTTAAAAGTAATAGAAATTCGTTTTAATTTACCAGTATCCGGACTCAAAACATAGACAAACTTAAATAAAATAAGAAGGTAATTCTTTCCTTAAAGACTATCAGTATAATTGTATGCTTAGCTAGAAATACCCACTTATGATACCACGGTTATGGGACATAAAAAAAATATTGTGATGGTATTTATTACATATATTGTTTAGGCATGTATTTTGTGTTGTTATTGAAACAAACAAAATAGTTGTGCATCATTTCTGAATTAGTTTGTTGTTTGTTTGCTTGTTTGTTTGTTTGATGGTGTTTAGTGCCACTTTCAACAATATTTCAGATATATTGTGGCGGTCAGTTTTATTGATTAAGGAAACCGGAGGACCCGGAGAAAACCACTGACCTGTCGAAAGTTACTGACAAACTTTATAACATAATGCTCTACACCTCGCCCTGATAGATTCGAGCTCACAACATCAGGGGTGATATGTACTGATTGCATAGGTAGTTGTGAATCCAACTACCATACGATCACGACCACGACGGACCCTATCTGAATTGGAAAGAATAAATTACCTACACGTATTCTTCAAGACAAGTTCAATTATTTTCCATTGACAGTTTAATGTTGTACTTGTTGACACACGCATCCCTCAGTTCTGTATAATGCTTTGTTACGGAAGAAATTGTTCTCGTCCTGAATAAACATGAAATATTTGTCGCTGAATATTTTGAAACCAACAATTAATCAACCGTATTCTTAAATAGTAGCATGTAGGCTCCACATATTGGTACCTCATATATCTATTTCAATGGTTTTAATTATGCTTTGTATTTGGTTCACAATGGCATGCACTTCTCTATATAAGAATTTAACCTAGATTATGAACAACCCACAGGCTATGATCAATGTACGTCATATGACCGTTAGTAATGACACCATAGAGAAATATGTTGGTATTATCTACAATAACAAAAAGCAATTGTCAAAGTTGATAGCTATTATTTGACCTATCACCGTGAGATATATAAACATCCGGATCGTTTTAATTAATTTTAAAATCTTTATTAATATAATGACGTTTAGTACATCAACGGTATTGCATATAACAAACAAAACCCTCCGTATTCAGTTTTATGTCATTCTGCATAGCTAGAAGTCAAAGTATATATATACATGTATTAGATAAGGAAATTGTTTAATTTTTTTACAGAGGTGAAAGTAGAGGTTTGGGTCCATAAAACTAGTTTAACCCTGCCACATTTTATATTGAAGTGCCTGTACCAATGCCAGGAAATTTAGTGGTCATCTATATTTGTGTTACGGGTATCGATTTTGTCTCTTTCTACTATTGTGTACTGATACTGTGGCACATTTTGTTTTTGAATTAATTTTATTTAATACAAGGTTAAAAACAAACGTCTGTGATGAAATATGCATTGCAACATCCTTGTTAATTTGTAGCTCTGGTGAGACTTCAAGATAATATTCCAGGCGTCATTTAAATAAGATATCGTAAATCTGCTAGAAGCTAAACTGCATGTGGGCTTTAAAGTCAATAAAGTCTTATTAAGATGCTATACATACAGTAAAACAAAGAAATAAAACCGTGAAAATAAGTGTAATATTCAAGAACAAATTGAAATATGATATTTGCCTCCCGATACTCACAACTTACAGACTTCGCCCTGATAAACTTTTTAGTTGAGTTTTATCTTAGCCTTATAGTTTTATTTATTAATGGTGATTGTTTTATAACATACACACGGCTCCCTACTTCATTGTGTTTACGCAATAATGCCGTAATTAGGTTTGAAACTGTCAATATAAATTACACGATGATTTTGTTTGATTATACATCTTACAGTGTACAGAAAGTCTCCAGTGATCTAGTTAAGTCACAGCGTGATGTGAAATCGAGTTTTAATTTTTTTAGAACAACGTGAATCTTAAATATATTTATTTATTGATATGGTAATTTATATTAGGTTTTCTGAAAAGAGAGACAAATAATGATGCAGTAATCACCACATAAATGTTGGACATATTGTGCACGTCCAATGTATATTTTATTGAACTCTTACGAAATCACCGAACCTTTCACACCACCGTGTATTCATTGTAGATTTTTGTCAATAGACAATCCAGTGTGTTCAGCGATAAAGTCTTATGAATAAACTTACGTTTATGACAAACAAGATGCTTGGTTTTCAATTAATGAACTTTCCCTATATTGCCCTATATATGAACTTAATACATTGCATTAATAACGATAATCTACAGCCTAATCGGAATATCGGGATTTTCTGGACAATGGTGGTATTTTAATATTTAAGGGACAAGTGTTGTCATCTTACTTTTATTTTTTATGTTGCTAGTGTCTTTAAATTGTCTATTGATGATCTCTAACATTGATTTAAAGTGTTCGTCTATATATTGTATTGTATCCAAACTGCTGGTACGTATCTCTAACGTTGATTTAAAGTGTTCGTCTATATATTGTATTGTATCTAGACTGCTGGTACGTATCTCTAACGTTGATTTAAAGTGTTCGTCTATATATTGTATTGTATCCAGACTGCTGGTACGTATCTCTAACGTTGATTTAAAGTGTTCGTCTATATATTGTATTGTATC
>MJUT01006931.1:353371-390613 GCA_002080005.1 Gigantidas platifrons
AGACTGCTGGTACGTATCTCTAACGTTGATTTAAAGTGTTCGTCTATATATTGTATTGTATCCAGACTGCTGGTACGTATCTCTAACGTTGATTTAAAGTGTTCGTCTATATATTGTATTGTATCCAGACTGCTGGTACGTATCTCTAACGTTGACTTAAAGTGTTCGTCTACATATTGTATTGTATCCAGACTGCTGGTACGTATCTCTAACGTTGATTTAAAGTGTTCGTCTATATATTGTATTGTATTTAGACTGCTGGTACGTATCTCTAACGTTGATTTAAAGTGTTCGTCTATATATTGTATTGTATCCAGAATGCTGGTACGTACCTTATCTATTATAATACCAACCTAACGCACCAATATAACTAGACATTTACTGACCAAGTCACGTATCTAATAATAACATATTACTTGATATAAATCAATAGTTCTATTGTTGAAAGGTTGGAAAGTCAAAAGGTTCTACAAATATGGAGGCACAGCAATAAACAACGAAAATAATATGAGGCTAAGCCGACATTTAAAACTGCATGTATATATGAGAAATTGCATTGTACCTGTAGACATGTATAATTTTTTTTTTATGGATTACGAATTCTACTTGTTATTTATTTGTACAGGTAATCCGCCTTTTCCTGGTTATTTAGCAAACAATATATACGAAACATTTAATATCAGTTATCTGATGAGAGATTGTGAACAATGATTAAAGAATGTTAGAAGAGTAACGACTTAGTCGAAAAAAATTACGTTTTAATTACTTTATTAAGTAAAATTGTATGTTTTATGATATTAATGAACAAAGTATGGAAGATAAACGGCTTAAGGTGGTTGGTTTGTGGGGTCTTACGCCACTTTCAAGAATATTTCAGTTATATCGTGGCGGTTAGTTTTATTGGTAGAGGAAACCGGAGTACCCGGAGAAAACCACCGACCAGTCGCAAGTCATTGACAAACTTTATCATATAATGTTGTATCGCCTCGCCATGAACGCGGTTCGAACTCAAAACTTTAGTCATGATACTCACTGATTGCACATGTAGTTGTAAATCCATCTACCATACGATCACGACCATGAGGACCCTAAGCGGTTTTATAACGAATCTGTTGCATATACGCATGCAAAAATTCAAATATTTTTTTTTCAAGATCTGTACTTTCCAAATTATAATACGTGTTGCTGTCTTATGTTACATTTTAAATATCTATTTACTAGCAATTATTATATAACATATCTTCGCTACATTCCTATCAATACCTTATCACATTTATTATTTTCTTTAAATTTCTGTAAAATATATGGAACACGCTTTCTATGGTCATAATTAGACTGGATATCAATTCTATTTCGAGAAAATGATTGGAAGTATATAGGAATAATAGGTTAAATTAAAATGTGTTATTATCTTCCCCAAGACACATTTTAACACGAGGGAATCAGTTTATAGAAAATGAAAGATTGAATAGAGTATGTGAGCTAATAATACAAGGAATTAGTCAATAGGTGACGTGGTGATTAGTTTAATTCGTGACTGTAAAACAAGATTCATCACATAAAAGTCCCTGCATATAAAACTATATAAATAAAGGTAAAATGATACAGTATACATCGGAAAATAATTTATATTCAACACTAATGAATATATTATTCATATATAATTATAGTATACGCGTTTTCTTTGAAATATTACCTATTGTCATTTATTTCTATTAGTTTGAGACAATAACTGTACATTTAATAACAGAATTCAATATTAAATCGGTAGAACATGAGCTATATTCGTCTGGAAACCAAATTTACAAACAATTAAAATAAAATGAGGTAAAACTAGTTCACTTTGAATGGTCTACGTGTAGATATTTTGGAAATAGTGTATTGTTTTATTCAATATTAAATCGGTAGTAAATGACCTATGTTAATGACCGAACAAAGTTTACGAACATTACAATTACCTGGGGTAAAACTAGTGCACTTTGATTGGTTTACATGTTATATATTTTGCTTGATGATGAATATGATCAGATAACATGTTTGATTTGCAACAGGTTACCAATGAATACAACAAGTTGGTTTTATATCCAGGTACCTTGTATATCTGGAGCTCCTGAATTCGCCCCTTGCTCTCTTCATATTTCAGCATCCAGTCACAACTTTGACTATTATGTGCCGTGTATGATAGCAATGTGTCTCTTTAAGATTCCATTGATACTTTTCGGACCTACATATGCAATGCATTGCAGTAATATGACAAATGTGTAAATAGAAAATAAAAATAGAACGTTGCATAATTCTTCTAAATGGCTGCCCTTAAAATAAATATCATCAATATAGCAACATAACTACCGTGAGAAAATATTCGCTTATGACAGTAGCGTAATGAGAGAATTATTTAAATTTCAATTACAAGCAGTTTATGATAGTTTGTGCTTCAGCAAGTATTTGACTATAATGGAGTTGATATGTAAATCTTGATTAGTTATGCTGTTCATTTTTGTTGGTAATATTGCTGAAATCTGTCGAAAATGTAAATGTTTGACTTCTCCGATTACATTACATAATTTGCTCTGAAAGAAAATATATTTACTGATAGTCATATCTATTTACTATTTGTCAAAGCAATCCTATTTTTCTTTTTTGTATTTTAATAGTAGTAAATTATTAATATTCTCTACTAATGAAATTGTTAAATAATTTAAAACTTACAGATATCAAAGGAAAAGTCATTAATACAAAAGACGTTAAAGTTAAAATTATACAACAAATTCTTAATAAGAAATCATTACCAAAATGTCAAGATAAATGGAATAATATGTATAATGAAGAATTTCACTGGCCAAAAATCTGGACTAATCTTAAAAGGCTGGACATCAGTAATAAAATTAAAGAATTCCAATGGAAATGCATCCATAACATTATCAATACTGAGAGTAGACTTAGAAAAATGAACTTATCCAATGGAAGATGTCATCTTTGTAAAGAATCAAATATTCAAGAAGATCTCCAACACTTGTTTTTTTAAATGCAGTATAACAAACTGCTTCATATCAAACATCACAATTTTAATAAACACTTTAGAAATGGGAATTGTTAGCATAAATGAGAAAAGTATGATGTTTGGATTCAATATAGGGGATAAACATGAATTTCTATTAAATACATTAATTTTTATATCTAAGTGGTGTATTTGGAAGGCGAGAAATAAAGTTAAATATGACAAAATTCATATCAATCAAACTTTACTTTATAACATATGGAAACAGACTTTAAAATCTGAACTAAATATTTTGCTAAAAGCCAATTGTAATGATACAATAGATAAAACCAAAATATTGTCAATTCTATCCTTAATTAGTAGTTAGTTATAATATACATATGTATGAGTAAATGGTAGATGTTGACGCTATCATAAAATATATTTCTAGAGTGACCTATATGTTTTATTATTTTTAAATTGATATATTTAATTGTATTTCTGAAATGAGAGCATATTGGTTTTAAAATTTATATATTTAGTGGTGTTTTTGAAATGTGTATATGTGGACTCTAATTAATCTCTTATCAACCCTGGGTAAGTGATATATTGTAAAACAGGGAACCTTAGATTACGATTTGCTTACCTGGGCATCTAAGGTGTTTTGTTAATAGACAAGTCAAACAATAAAGTATTATGTTATTAAAAAAAAAAAAAACAATATTCTCTACTAGGTCGAGGATAAACTTGAAAGGCTAATCGCGCCTGCAATGTTTTCCGGTGACCTGGATTAATCATACCAGCAAAAAATGCTTCCCTCTAATACGGAAACGACTGTGTGGTTATTATATAATTCCAGTAGAACCATTAAACAAAGCTCATGTCATACATATTAAATTGTCTATTACATGTCAAAGAAGAACGACACATTTCGATGAAAAAGTCAATAATGTTCAATTATTTTAATCGTCTTTACACTGATGACATTTTTCTGAAAATTGACAATTTTGGACCACTTTATGTCTAGTTACATATGTCATCATACCTCTATTACATGTCAGCACACTTGTGGAGTAGGAAGCCAATGACGTCTTGAATGACCAAATATTCAATTGTTCTATTCTATATACCGATGTTTACACTTTTATGTTGAAATATATGTAGTGATGTCCAACACATATTGTGTTGTGTTTTTGTTTTATTTTTCTTCGTCTTGTGGTTATCTATGTTGCCAGTTTATTTAGATTGTCCATTTTTGATTGCCCGTCGGTGTTCTCTAACGTTTGCTTAAAACGATGGTAGGGCTGTTTTCAAATAACAACAACAATGCACGAAATACATTCCTTAGTTGACAAGACTGCTGGCTCTTGTTGTTTACGATATAAACCACAGGGTACAAGTTGTTGTTGACCAGATGTCGTGTAGGTCATGGTAGATTTACATATATATATTTGATAAATAAAGATCAAAGACCGGAAAGCTTTCAGTGTAATTCTAATCATTGCGAAATGTTTTAATGGACTGCGCAGATGTTGTTGATATTCGTGAGACATTCAACTCGTTTTTTAACTTATTTATTTACAAATGTCACAGGGGACAACATTTCTCAATTTTTAAAAGAAATAATCCTATATACTAAAATATAAATAGATAAAGTCCTTTTTTAATTCCTTACTAATATGATTTTATCATTTTAATCCTTCTTTTATTTGCATATATAACTTGAGTGTTTTATACGCAGATGTGTCTTATTGCTAAGGGTTTTCTAGTGCCAGTTAATTCATATAATAATATACGTCACGATATAGCTGAAGAACTGCTAAAGTTAGCGATACACCCCAATCGATCTAAAATATGTATTTACTTATTGTTTGCAAAAGAGTTCTTAATTAAGGAATACAATTTTGGTCAAGTTTATTATTCATTCCATTCAGAATTTGTCACAATACAAAAAAGCGAAAGGAACTTTTTCTTTAAAATTGATTACTTTTGTATATGTTCTAAGCTCTGATTGGTGAATTAGTGGTTTGACACCTACTAGTAATGTATATGTATTTCTGTGACAAAGAGATGATCTAATGGGCGGAAGTTAAGATTGTCTCACCACAAACTGAAAATGATGTCTTGTAATTAATCACCAACGACTACTAAAACATTGTTGTCATTTTTGTGCAAGGAGCATGACATTCTAGAAACGCAAGGCACTAATTCCCGTCTATCATAATGGACAGTTGTGTGCATTGTATTCTGTCCACACAACTAGCATACCCTTCCTTTAAATTGGTTGTACACAACACGAGGGAAATATGTGATATTATTGGGAGGTCCAACATATAATACTGACAGGCTCACTCATATTTATATATTGATTAAAAGGCTCAAATTAAGTACAAAAAAATATGCATGCACTCCTTTTTTATTTTTACCTTATTATACCAAGACATTCCTTCCGCTTAAGTAATCATATGAAGCCATACTTCCAGCAACTCATCATTTTCATTTGTGTGTTCATCAGTATAAAGAACACTTGACTAATGAAGAATGATCAAAGAGTCTGGCAGTGACAATAATTGGTACATTGGAGCCTTTAGTGAAGATCAGTTCCCGATTTAAATATAAACATGATTTGATTAATACATCAATTGTGCGGTATAAAAAAAAAACAATTAGCCGAAAATAGAACATAATCGGTAGGATGTAAACAGAACGAGTTTCATATTGAAAACCAAATTACAATCAAATTTAGCTTCCATATAAAAACAATAATGAAGATCCAGAATTAGGTGAATGCGGACATTTAGTAAAACTGAACTACGAAGCAAACATGGATAACAAAATAGTACACTAAATTTAGAGATATTCAAAAGATAATTCCAAACTCCTGTCAAGGCAATACAATATACCTGATATTAGAAATAATCACAAGACATTGATACGGATATGAGTCTGTTCACCGAAATAAAGCATTACTCTATATATATGATAGACTCAGATCGACGTCCATTCCTCAAATCGACGTCCACTGACGTCATTATCTCAAATCACGGTCCAATTTTAGGATACATTCTCAAATCGGCGTCCTTTCCAAACTCGTATATCTATAGGCCCCTTTACACGATCAAAGTTTGCCATCAACAATAATTGTAATGACAGTTTTGTTTTTATCTCTCTCTTAAAGTTGTTGTTTTTTGTTTTGTGTGTTTTTAAAGCATTTCCCCATTCATATTATTTAGGGTTAAGGTTAGGTTTAGGGTTAGGGTTAAGGTTATGATTATGGTTATTTTAATGGTTAGGATTAGGGTTAGGGTTAGGATTATGGTTAGGGTTGGGGGTTAGGTTTAGGGTTAGGGTTAGGGCTAGGGTTAGAGCTAGGGTTAGGGTTAAGATTATGGTTACGATTAGTATTAGGGTTAGGGTTAGAGCTAATGTTAAGTTTGGATTAGGGTTAGGTTCCGCTAAAGTAGAATGTACAATGTACTCTGAATCTGGTATTGTCCCTTTTCAATCATTGTTTCAAAACCATGTCCTAACGGGTGTGACATCATTTGAAGTATACGTCAGTGACGTAATTGGACGTCGATTTGAGAAAGTGAAAAACGGCCATATATTTGAGAATTGGACGCCGATTTGAGGATTGGACGTCGATTAGAGGCTGGACGTCTATCTGAGTCTTACATATATATATAAATTCTGACGATCTAGTCGTATTTTGGCATGGTTTGTCCTTCTGGATCAAGACAATGTCTAATGTCCTTTACAATATAGTTACAGAGACTACCAGTATATATCGGCTACTAGTGGGCAGATATGAAATACATCATTGGTTAATTAGTCACTATATCTATATATTGTTGCTTTCTAGAACACATTCGGCTGTCCAGATCCATTTCTTACTTATTAACATAATTCTCAGATTTATGCGTTAAATCCCAATTATTATTAGTATGTGTTTAACGCCTTTGTTGCTATGATTCGGAAATATCGTGGCGCGAACCTAAAACAGAAATACGGGTTAATGTATTAACTTTATAAAACTATAATGATGCACGAGATACAATCGAAGCTCTACATGAAGTTAGTATCATAGCATTGGCTTTTGCTATAAAAATGGAAGACGATCAGAAGAAACTTGTTCCTAGAAGACAGCCGCGGATGTATCTCTATCATCACCCTTATAAAATGTGTATATATATTGCTGAATATTCAGATTCGCTTCGTCTGTACCTCCAGTTGTTTGTAGGAAGACTCATATCTTATTTACGTTATTCGGGTATGTTTGTATCCGTCTTGTGTACCCTATGTTGTCAGTTTTTCAGTACTGTTCATTCTTAATTGCCTGTATTCTCTAACGCTTGCTTAATATCATAAAAGTACTGCTTCATTACTCAAAAATAAATTTTCTTCAAAATCTTGGATCTCACCGTGGAGAATTTTAGTGTTATTTCGTCTAGATTTTTATCAAAGTTTCCCAAGTGTGACTTTATCTTTATTTTATAGACAAGTTCCTTTCCGGAACACTTGTCGTCATCCCCAGTTTAAAGTGGGGTTCGTGTTAGTCGATTTTTAGTTTTCTGTGTGTTGTTTTGTAAACCATTGTTTGCGCTTTGATGCTTTTTCTTTTGGCATTTGTATTGTCTGTTTTCTTTGATTACGGCTTCTGGTGACCTCTTTTGATATCTTCAAATATTTCTTTTAGTTTATTTGGGTGTTTTTATAAACATTGTCATGTTGTAATTCAAAACACAGTCGTTTGAAGGATAAACATTCAGTTACGAAGTTGAACATAACTAGTTTGATAGATCGTTTTGTTTGCAACGATGGCTCGTTTGCCTGAACATATATACTATCAACGGATGATATTCGAATTGCATGATAATATTGTATGAATGATTTTTTAAGAAGACGTATGATCCATAAAACCATTTAACGATCTATATTATTTAAGTTGAATGCTTAACAATATGTTGTTATCAACTCCGTAGTCGGTACTGGACACGAATGTCATATTTTGTTTTCGATGAAATATCAGGAAATTACCCACACAGAGATAAACATCAATATTATCTTTTATAACCTTGACCAAGCAGTTTATCTTATGACAGGAAATATGCATCCCTGTAGAACGCCATTTATTTGTGATAAAGATCGGTAAATATTGAAGGATTTCCACTGCTTAGCCTTACATTTGCCTTTACTGTGACCTAATTTTTAACATTTGATGTAATGTACGGGGCTTGAATGCTTGAACTTGCTAGATTAAGAATAATGCGAAAATCGCTCGGAGCTTTTGGAAAAATAAGAAATTGTGAAAGATGTTTAATTTTATTTTTGAATTTTTCAGAAATAAGTCATTCGAGGTGTGTTCTATAATCTTGAATACACTGTGGTATACACTTTGCATATTTCAGTATCTTATATGTCATCGTCGCTTACAAATCTTGACCAATTACCTACTTCTTCGATTTCACTATGGATTTTGTTTCAATTTGTTTTTTTTGGGTTTGATTATGTTGTATTTGATTGGTTTGTAGAAGCCATGATGAACGCAAAAGATAGCAATCATTGTCCCTACCTACAACGAAGTGCCAACATAGGCGATATTAATAGTATACTCTAATATAGAAAATTATTTCAAAACACAGCACACGGCAAATGTGTCGCTTTATTCAGTCTGATTCCCATGGGGTCCCATTCTGGGTGCTAAAGCAGACACATGGACTATGAGAGGATTTTTACGGAGTCCATAAAGTAAACTATAAGAGATGAAACAGTAATTTCAAAGGTTACAATTGAATGGTGCGTTGCAAATGAGGGAATGTTCAAAGTTTTGCTTATTTCTATTCTGTGCAAAACAGCGGTGGAGAAAAATACTAGAATTATCAATATCTTGTCAGTTTGAAAGTTTCATTTCAATAAATCAAACATTTAGGTATAGTAATAGAGAAATAATGATTAAATATTTACTTGAAGAGATTCGTATTTTAATTAAAATAATAAAGTTTTTTTTTTAATATTGGTGCTTGTTTTTTGATCATCTTGTGATCACATACTGGGTATGTGAAGTAATAGAAGATAAATCAGAGACGTGTAAATATGAACTATGGCTGTTATGAATCTCTTGAACTTGCCATTTGGACGAAACTATAGATAATGTTTTTCTCCCAAGTAACGATCAGCATTTCAACAGCTATCTTCAAACAATATGTAATGTAATCAATGATATAATAATTAACTAAAGCTATAAAAACGATGATAAAATCATACAGAAAAGGTGAGTGCTGCCTTCCTTGAGTACTACCACTTGTACTTTGTGGGGTGACCTGCTTACAACGATAATGCACAATATGTAGGCGTTTGATGGTACTATATAAAGATATCACGATACATGTTCGTGTTAGAATATCACAAAACCCGCCTTAACCTAGAGGCATATGACTATTTACCATAATCAGGATACCTTAAAATAAACACAAATAACGTTCCATTTTACAACAATTAGAATCAATTATATGAAACAAACGGAAATCTTGTTCCTATTTACTAGAAATGTAATATCATCTGAATGTTTCTAAGAGATATACGATTATACAATATGAAAAACAATAAATTCGATTTTATGACATTTTGATGTATAGTAATATTAAAGAGAGTCGTAACTGTTACACAAAACACTTAATGAGATATAACATGCAATATAGCATTTCTGTCAATACTATTAAGTTTCTTAGTATTAATAGTTGCTAAGAAAGATGTCTTCTTCCATAACATATACTGTTGTTTAGCATGGGAAAACCTGTTCTATATAATAGATACCATGCAACGAAACGATACTGTAATTGTGTTAAACAGGAACCTGTGGCGATGATATAACTAAAGATTGATGAATATAGTTGTGCTCCTTTGTTAGAACTCTGTCTAAATAGTCAATATGCTCTCGTTATTGCATCATATATCTTGATCTCAAATATTTTGATTTATTTTCATCTAATGATTCTAAATTTTATGAAAACCTCAAATTCGTGTTCGTGCCTGTTTGCAATTACAATAGGTTAAACATATTTTGTAATTTGTTTATTTTTATACATACATGATTCTGTACACAGAAGTTACATGCAGTAACAGTAAATTGGCTAAGGTTAATATACTTCTATTTTTAAAATATCGAAATTTACAAAAACCTAGTAATTATGTGGTTAATTAGCTTTGTATTCTTAGTCATATATGTACATGTATGTGCATCTGCGAGAGCCATCGTTGGTCATCATAAAACATATGCTCATGATCGCCCAATCATATTGATGCATTTTATTTAAAGGTGATATTAGCATGACGGAAATTCGGTTGGCTTCTGTTACGTGGTCTGTCAAGAGTAACACATGTGAGATGTGTACCCTCAATATATATGTACAACATTAGAATTCCATATTTATTTCAGGGAAATCTCAAAACTCAATGTAAAATTATAGCTGGTACACAAGTCCAGTAGAAAATGATTTTGAAGTTTGGTAATTGTTTTATCAAGTGGTAAGGAAGAGTTGTGGATTTAAAAAGTGTGACGTACATGTCGACGGCAACGACGTAGGACAGTAGATGGTGATTTCTATATGTCGAAGGCGACGACGCAGGACAGTAGATGGTGATTTCTATATGTTGAAGGCGACGACGTAGGACAGTAGATGGTGATTTATATATGTCGAAGGCGACGACGTAGGACAGTAGATGGTGATTTATATATGTCGAAGGCGACGACGTAGGACAGTAGATGGTGATTTCTATATGTCGAAGGCGACGATGAAGGACAGTAGATTGTGATTTATATATGTCGAAGGCGACGACGTAGGACAGTAGATTGTGATTTATATATGTCGTAGTTGCTACACAGGCGGAAAAAAGTAAAATGTTATAGATTTAATATCAAACAACGGTGAATAATTATTTTAACACAATCCACCACTGTTAATCCTGGGAAAAGTAATCCCAACATAAAAATGTGGCACTATATCGTAAGATAATATCATATTACCGCACTTGAAGTTAATCAGTCAAACCCACTGCTTTGTCTTCAAATGGCATTTTATGCATGTATTGCATGTCAATTGAAATTGCAACACAATGAAATTTGATGCCAATTATCGTTTTATATCCAGATTTAGTTTGTACTACATGTTGTTATAATTGAATGTTATATTCTACTCTACATTCAAGGGGAATCTGTGAACAGTTTTTACATGATGACTAACGAATCTGTCAATCTATAAGTCTATCAATTTATTTTATAATTTTAGCAACTCCATTCCAATATTTTGACAATTAAGTCAGTTAAATACGAAACTGTGAACATTAATGAAATATACATGTGTAATGCTCTATCAAAATAAAATAATCTGGTGAAAATTTGTTTTTCTTACGTCTTGATGACAGTTCAAATGCTCGAGATGTATGTATATTCAAATGATTATATTTAATGTTTGCTTGTACCAATGTAGGTATCTAAGTTAATAATGCAATAAAACTGAAATACTGCTAAAGGTGGCATTTATCACCAATTAATCAATATTAAATGTTTCAATTATATCCATGAATGCTTTATCAGAAGAAAAAATGTCCCTGCCTATTTGTGTACTTTGTTATATACATGTTTATCCGAATGAGTATTACGGTCGTTTTGTACATGTTTATCCGAATGAGTATTACGGTCGTTTTGTATGAACAGCATCAAGCGTAATAAGAAATAATAAGTTTTAATGATAGTCGGAGATAATTGAAATAAGAAACAAACGTGGAATGACAAACTTACAAGATGACAACATTACATCCAGCTCCATGTTACATGTATTAATGTAAGTGTATTATTGTAGGATACAACACAATATTTACGCAAACATGAAATTTTTGAACCATAATTCTACTTGATGGATGAAGTTAGCAAGAGAACCAACCAAACTAAAACACCTGTTGTTCGATCATTGATTATTTTGTTGTTGTTATCATCTTGTTGTAATATTTCAGTCGACATCCTTCCAAAGTATGCAAAGGACACACCTTTTTGAAACTTATCACTCTAAAATGTACACATTAATTAATCAGTTTGAATAATTGCTACCCAATTGTTTTTGTATCATTTGGACGGCCTGGAACAATGTTATGATCTTTAGAGATATATTGTCGTTTTCTGCCCAATAACATGGTATTATCGTATACCTTCTGTCCGTTGTGTTGTTATTGCTTAGCTGCTTGATGTTTGAGTTTTATGGTTGAATTTAAATATCATTCACAGACCGCTGTATCAAATATGTGCCCTGTTTCCTTTGATTATTTAGTATTCTCAAACATACATTGGAATCATGGATAAACAAACAACTTAGCTTGATAAAATATTATAATAATTGCAACTTTCAACATTGTATGACACTTTTTGTTTTATATGTTTTGTTTCTTCACAAGAAGAAAAAAAGTATATTACAGAATGATAATGCAAATAACGTTGCTGTGTGTGTTTAATGAAGCATAATACTATATGCAGTCTTTAAACTTTGTATATAATTACTCTAAAAACAAACGTCATAATGTCACAATCCATGACTGAAAATGACAGTTTTTAATCGTTATTTTTATTATTATGAATGTTTGCTTATTAATGTATTTGACGATCGTTCGGATTATCGACCATCGCTATTACATGTTTCCTTTTTCCTTAGGTTCAATACAAATTAATGGTGCAGCAAGTGTATCGTTCCTTGATGCAAAGTGGTAACAAATGTCATGAACGTTGTGTATCAAAGACAAAATAATACATTTCCCCATTTTAGAAAAATGTTGTATTTGATCTTCTTCAAAATCGCGTGAAAATGTAATTCATGACACATAAATGTTGAAGTATTATGGTTTGATCAGGCGGTATCATACATAACCAGGTACATATGTATGACAATATTTATTCAGGCTATGCCAGGTATGATTATGTTGCAATCAGTCATTATTTTGTATCATCACGTTGCAATCGGGAGCCACCAGGTATAATTATGTTGCGAAATATATTCATTGGTTTATAAGTGTAATGGGTAAATGTTTCTACACGATAATTGAGCAGTATTTAAAATATATTCTTGATGATAATGAGACCACAATATCAGGATGTAGGTCGTATGGGGATATTGGTCTATCTGCGAAAGTTGTGTACGAAAAATAATAGTCTACCAGGAACCGAATACCAACGGCAGTAACAGAATAGTATCGATCTGCTGCAAGGTTCGTTTAAGTCTAATGAGTGATTATACTGCCAACACAGACAACTTCTTCTTCCGAAGAGATTAGTATTTATTTATACACCAGGACAACCACTTTAATGTAAAATGTATGAATTATAAAAGTTATTTCTGTTTTGGGGTTCTATGACTGATGATCACACAAAAACCATCTTACTGACCCCAACATATGTGGTCTCGCATATAGCACAACACATGACATATTTCCCTACTGAGAAGTATTCAATGAACAACAAGAATAGAGCAGCATACATAGTGTAACGTCGTTACTGCAACAGACTATACCGATAATATTGTCTAGTGTCCATTTGTTCGTGACTTCCGGTCATAGGGCTAACATCGCTGGCATGAGTCCGGCCACTTTACACTTTGCACACCGCACATGTTAAGTTTGTTAATCGCCTACAGAGACCTTGCGTTTACCCGACTAGCTCAATAGGACTGTAAGGTCTTCCCCAACCTCAAGTAACCATAATTGTGAAAATGACAATAAATATCAAATGTATATTTCCGCATATTTTGCAAGTTTTGATAGCGTAATACATACGAATGTATGTCTATCCCGAATATTTGTTTGTCTTCATGTTTGAAAAGTTTATTAATAATGCACGTTTCTAAACCTTGATGAGATCGAAAAATTGAAGCAAAACCTCTTTCAAAATATGTCGTTTTTCTTTCAGGTGTAGCGAGGTGTATATATATGTATATATAATAGTGTTTCTCATAAACTGCTTAAGCTTCCTGTTTCCGGAAGCTGAAATAACCTCGACTTTCAGGAGGGTTCGTGTTGCTCAATTGAGTGGTGTTTTGCAGATAATTGTTTAGCATTTTTTTTGTTCATTTTGCTCTTGGCTATTGTATTGTCTTGATGGCTTATGATTACTCCTTCAAACTTTTCTTTAATCTCTTCCCTGTATGACCTGTGTTCAAGTTATATAAATTTAAAACAAACTTATTATCCTCTATGTGGACAAGCTGGTTTTGCATGGAGTACGCAACATCACGTTGCCTGTTTTTAAACCATTCAATAACTATAATTTTGAACCTATTGGGGTGGACTATTCGCACATGGGGACGGGTCCACTGGTCTGATGAAAGTCGTTTTTTGTTACGCGCTACCGACGGTTGTGCAACGAAACACTTCATTTCAGGACAACCACATTTTGGGCACAACTGCTTTTGGGGGTGGGGGTGTAACTGTCTGGGGTTGTTTTTCCTTTGACTGTAAGTTGGACTTGTACATTCTTGATGGTAATCTGACAGGCCAAAAATACCGTGACAATGTGCTCGCTTCACGCGTAGTCCCCCATTTCGACAAACATGCGTTGGCTGACATGTTCATGGACGACAACGCTAGGCCACATAGAGCTCGACGAATTGAACAACATTTTTTACAGCAAGAAACTGTTCAGACAATTCCATGGCCTGCGATGTCGCCAGACATGAACCATATAGAGCATGTATGGGACTTTATTGGCCGAATAATTAACCAACGCAATCCAAAATGTCAAAATATTGACGAATTAAGAACTGCTATCTTACAGGAGTGGCAACAGTTCCCACAAGAACGGCTTAGGCGTCTTGTGTGAAGCATGACGAGGCGTGTTACAGAACTTCACAATAAACGCGGTGGATATACTCGTTATTGATTTTTATGCCTTACACATACGCACAATAGATGCATTTAAAAGTTCTTAAAATCTGAGACTGCATTTTAATGCAATGTTAAAAACTTCTATCAAAGACAAACTGGTTTTACGTTTTTTCCAGCGCCTGTTTTGAACCCCATTTTTGCGGCGTCATAGTCACGTCTTTCAGGATGATAAATACTTCGTAGATTGGTAATTTTAGAGCCCTTGGTGTCGTTTTTTAAGAAGTGTAAGAAAAATGGTGATATCTATTTTATTGTTTTAACAGTATTGATGTAAAAAAATATATCGATAAAAATATAGGGTGGTGCTTAATTTTTGTCGGAGTTTATATATGCGGAATCTCCTTCAGCAATTTTTTTCAGCCATTACGTAAATAATGTAGCAATAATTGACTAGATATCGACATTCCTATACATTATATAATTTTCTTTTTAATTCGACAACGTAAACGCTAAAACCAATTGAAAACATATGAAGTAGTGACGCAATTATCGCTGTTAACAATTAATGTGTTAGTTTTATAATCTTTTTGTAAAACTAATAAATTTAACTGTCTAAATTGATAGAAATTTCAAGATTATTTCATTATTTTCTTGATAGATTGCTACTTCTGATTAATTTGATACTATCGTTCACACTTTTATCATTAATATTTATATGTCAATATATTTTCTGGATACAACCAAGGGAATTTATTTACATCTAAGAAAAAAATAATCTTAGGACAAGTATATTGCATACTCAAACATATATTTAGAGTGCATTATAAATTGCAGTAAGTGTAAAGATAAAGTGCTATATATCTTAATTATGTCAGCATCCATTAATGAAAAAACAGAAACGCAAATACAAGAGAGAGACCATCGTTGTCGTGATCGTATGGTAAAGGTTGGAGTTGAATTAACATTTATCGATGCATTCAGTGCCAATATCACCACTAGTGATGTGGGTTCGAGCCCATGGTGAGGTACATTCGATACAATATTATGTAATACAAGTTTGGTTATCCACCAATAGAACTGAACGACATGATACAAATGATATAATGCTGAACGTGGCGGTAAACAACCATATCCCCAAAACAGGTTGTTTATGATGATCCATTTTGTTGTAAGGCAAACAGTAAAATAGCTGTCCACCTAAATTGTTGAATCTCATAGCGGATTTGGCCGAGTGGTCTAGGGCGCTGCACATATGGCTAAGCGATTAGTTCTGCATTATACCAAAGGGGTGAGTTCAAATCCCGTGGAGGGAAAATAAAAAAATGCCAGCTCAAAAATCTACCTCTAACATTATTGAGTTAAACTTCAGACGTATGCATATAAAGGGTTCAGATATGAATGTTTGACGCTGCGTTCTTATTTTCTCACCCCTTGGATAAAGTAGTCCATTAATTTAGGTGAAAAGATTTTTCTATCTTACCCCGGCTCCAGGGTAAGACAAGCTACACGCCGTTTTTCCCGCAAAATTGTTTTCCATTGTATTTTATAAATATATTATAAATGCTACTACAACAGCGATAAATGCCTGTAAAAAAGTTGTTTGACGTTGGTCAAAAGGAGGTCATTTTTTCTCATTTACGTTTATTACGTTAGTTACCTAACAAGGGAGAGCACTCTATATTTTCTCAACGTATACAAATATTGACACGATAGACAAAGATGAGAATAAGAGGCAAACATCGTAAAAGGTGTAAGATTTTGTTATCACAAGTTTGTTAACTTTATTATTTTGAACCTCTTTAAAGCTGTAAAATAAATTACGTGGCATTTTGGTCCTGTGATACGGTTCGCAAATTAATGCGCCAAAACTATTTACTATCTTGCACCTCTCCCGGTGTTAGATCCTATATGTCTTACATTGAGTGATTGATGATTATTGTTTGCTTAACATCCAGTGTCAAATATTCCAAGCATCTTCCGTCCGAGGAAACGTTCAACAATATATAAAAAATATACAGAAAATACGGTGGAAATAGAGAATTGAGGTAACGACATTTGACTGCTAGTATGGAGAGTATGGTACGACGAAATCTTTTGTAGTTATCAGAAACATTAACAGGTAGCTAGCAGAAATTAACGGATGGAATGTTGGTATTTGTGTGATTTACTATTTCTGCGACCACCATATACAATATACATTAAAAGGTTGTTGGTCTATTACATCCCGTGTTATGTTATCGTAAGCTGTGCATGAAGCATACATCATATACACAACTATACATATAGACAGTAAATAAGTAGTATCACGTGATTTGAGAATGCTACCCTTGACTACTGCATGCATACAATACATGGGTTCAGATTTAGTTTTTATTCTGAAAAGGTATTTAATAATATATAATCCAGCAAATTGATTTTGGTATATAAACTACCATTAATTCACGACAAATGAAATGGAAAACCAAAAAAATCCCACACCGTCGGAACAGTTCTGAAACCCAATAGACAAATCATAGAACTAGACAAACTCAATACCCCTAACATATATAAATGATTTGTCACTTTCTTAGCATGGCACAGACACTTCAATAAAAAGTATCGGGGTAAAGTGGTTCTTGAAAGAAGACTACACAAACTCTACTTGTAGTAAAAAGAAAAAAAAACAATGTTATTGGCCTTTAAGCTGGATGTGTGAAATAAAAACAAAAACACGCTATTTATTGTTTCTTAATCTAAAACATTAATGAATGGCGAAATCAGAATTCATACAAATGAATTCCTTCAAATTCATGTTATGTTTGTAATTAAAACTGCTATATATAGATTTAACGTTCCTAACTAAAATACTTGACCGAAATTATAATATCATGAAGTATTGTGAAAAAAGTATTGTATATATCTGATAGATGTTGACATATCAACGATGTATTGAGCTAAGATGATAATTGTCGAACCCAAATTGCTCCATGGCATTACAATTTATATATAAAATTACAATGAACAAATACGTGAAGACATAAAATAAATACCCCGTCGCAATTCCATAATAATGTATAACCACAAAGGAATGATATACAAGAGTGTAAAAATATTAAGATGTGTGCAGTTGCATTATTTACGTAATAATTATAAAAAAAACCAGCATCAATGGCCAATCTGGTACATGTATGTCTCTCCGTCCTAAATATTGCATTGTACCTATGACAAATATAAATGTTGATTGCGTAAACATATTAAATATGTGCATCTGCATTATTAACTTGATAATAATAATAATAATAATAAAAACAGCAATATTGAACATAGGTAGTCTTGTACATGTATGTCTCTATGTTGCATTGTATCTATGACAAATATAAAAGTTGATTGCATAAACACATTAAATTAAAATATGCGCAGCTGCATTATTAACTTAATACTAATAATAATAATAAGCAATATTGAACATATGTAGTCCTGTACATGTATGCGTCTATGTCCTATATTACATTGTACCTATGACAAATATAAATGTTGATTACGTCAAGACAACACAGTAGCTTGTTCTGTCCTTGGGTTAAAGTTTACGTTCTGTTTATGTGCTTGTTCTGTCCTTGGGTTAAAGTTTACGTTCTGTTTATATGCTTGTTCTGACCTTGGGTTAAAGTTTACGTTCTGTTTATGTGCTTGTTCTGTCCTTGGGTTAAAGTTTACGTTCTGTTTATGTGCTTGTTCTGACCTTGGGTTAAAGTTTACGTTCTGTTTATGTGCTTGTTCTGTCCTTGGGTTAAAGTTTACGTTCTGTTTATGTGCTTGTTCTGACCTTGGGTTAAATTTACGTTCTGTTTATGTGCTTGTTCTGTCCTTGGGTTAAAGTTTACGTTCTGTTTATGTGCTTGTTCTGACCTTGGGTTAAAGTTTACGTTCTGTTTATGTGCTTGTTCTGACCTTGGGTTAAAGTTTACGTTCTGTTTATGTGCTTGTTCTGTCCTTGGGTTAAAGTTTACGTTCTGTTTATTGATTTGAAAGGGAAAATACAGACAAACGAAAACACACATCAATTGACGTTTCGTTTATTTAAAAGTAAGGCTTGGTTACTATTAATACTGGTTGTGGATACCGTCTGACCTAGACTATACTAGTAGTTTGAATATATTAACTGATATTTGTTGATGTTACGAATGTGGGCTGGTTATTTATTGAGCAATTTATTCTCGCAATATCCTTAATGGAAGTACGAAATTATGACGCATTAATACAGTAATCGTGGCCATTAAAGCAGTGTTTTTCGTTAGATCATAATAGCGTCATACCGTGACATAAATTCTGAAGTATTCTTAAATATCTCATACAAACATTTTATGCTTTAAGCCAATTGTTTTTTCGCGGTCAATGTTCTACGATATCGTTTGTTCCATCCATTCATTTGGAATAATTGCCATATTGCAAAACAAATTAAGTTATTTTAAGCATTGTCGCTATGATATGATATTTCGATTATCAATTGTAATGTATGACTGTCCTAGTCAAATAAAATAATGACAAATGTTAAATTTATGTCATTCTGGAGGAAACTACAATACTTAGGAGATAACTGTAATGTATTTGAAAATTTCACAGCATCAATTGGAGATTTGATGGTCGCAAATGAAGTTTACTGGCGACGCGTTAGCGGAGCCATTAAACGGATATTTGCGACCATTAAATCGACAATTGATGCCGTGAAATTTCAAATACAACACAGTTATCTCCATTCTAATGTAATCATGTGTAGGATAGACATACATACATCATATATATATGTATATTTCTGTATTATTGACAAGATGACATAAGCGGTAATCAGCTAAGATTAAAAAAAATATTTCATGCTATTTCAACCGTGGAATTGGTGAAAATTACACCATTACATCGACAATTGATGCCGTGAAATATTCAAATACAATTCAGTTATCTCTATTCAAATGTAATCATGTGTATTGCTACATTGTTGATAAGATGACGTAAGCGGCAATCGTCTAAAATATCTCATGATTTTCAACCGTGGAATTGATACCATGAAAATTACATCATTGTCCAATCACAAACCAGGGATATTAAACAACTACATTAGAATGCAGCTTATTGCTGCAATCCCACTATTATGGGTATTATTGTTCATTTTGTCCAGGGACATATTCTTATGTCTTTAGTTCCTCGCAAAAATAAACATTCGATCAGCCTTTAGCCCTATCTGTTTCATAGGGGTTACATTTTGTATTTAATATGTTATATGTATTAATTTACGAGAACAGGTGTAGAAGATTGTTTCCATATCAGATTATATTCGTGTCGTTTAAATGAAACAATAAATATGTCACTAGTGGAGTAGGAACTGATCATTCTTCTAGAGCACATGAATTCACACTCGCTTTAAAGTGGTGCAAGTGTTGCTCAATCTTCAATTTTTCTGGATAGCGCTATGTGAAGCATTATTTGTTTTGTCGTCTTTTTTCCACCTGGCATGTTTGTATTGTCTGTCCTTTAATTTACAGCATCCTTTTTTATAGGCTATATAGACAATATACGTACCTTGTTGGAAATATACCATTTATTTGAAACGAGCTTTAGAAATGGGTAGAAAGGCGAGCCTTTCTGTCCTGTTTCATAGCGAATGTAAATAAATTTGATATTTCCTAACAATATACGTATATTGTGTATATTATGCCATGTCAAAAAGCACAAACACCTGGCAAATTGTCTGAAAAGAGCAGAAAAAAACCCGATGTTCTAATCTTTGTATAGTGTTCTCTGTGGAGGCCATGCTCATTCTGTTACAATTTCTTACTGTTGCTCAAGTACGAGAAAATCTATAATATTGGTCAGTGAACGTATATAACAAATATGTATCCAGTCAATGCTATTTGACTGAACAAGTAGAACCAGTGCAGCATTAATTACTACATTAACTTGTCTGACTACATTTTTGATTTACCTACAATAGATTACGCAAAAAGGTATACACAGTGATGTTCATCCATTCAGCCAATATAAATAGAACTAACAACCATCTATCAGCTCAAACCATTGGATATATAAAAGATCAAAACAGGCATTGAAAGCACAAGTTGTGGGACAGGAACAACAACGTGGGGAGTTTAACCGGATTAATGGTATTGGTTCTCGAACGACAATGCAAATATAAACAATACATAAAAACCTGCACAGATTCTCTTCCAATCAAAGAGACCACATACTATCACAAAAATGAGTAACAACATAAACATGGACAGTATAATAGCAGGTTCAGTCGATGCTAAGAAGGTAGCATATGTTGCTTAAAAAGTATTACTCTGTATGCTATAAAAGTAAATGATTAATAATCAAATTTAATTACATTGGTTTCTACGAAAACTATTTGTAAAATGTTAAATGATTTTTGCGAAATATTATCATAAATAGTAGGCATTCAAGGCAAATGTATCATGACACAATTCAATACTATCAAACGGCTAAACGTCATGTCGAATACACGTAATTAATTAGTTTTTGAAATATAGAATTCTACACATGAATAGAGGGATTATAATGTTTTTGGCGTATTTGGAGGCTTATTCGACTAGTCCTTCCTCCACATCAGATCTTACATATTCTGTGATAAATATATAAGGATTTCAATCTCAATAAATAGTAGATAATTACCAAGTACCATAGACATGTTAAGAAGTTGCCATTGTGAATTATTTCTCAACATGGTAGTAAATCGAATTAAAAACTACATTAATATCGTATCATTACATACACTGTCATAGTTGTGAGATCGCATATTGATCATTTGGAAAGTAATGACCTTCTATTGGTATACCAGTTCATTCGATTACTTCGTTAATTTACACACAAAAACCACATCTTCGTTTGATTTAATAGTTCTTTCTGATAATGTGTCAAAATATTAAACCCGCAAACAAAATGGAAAGGATCGTGCTATAAGTAAGATAACAAACAACAAACACTGCATCAACTGAAAAGCATAAAACACCGTTGAAGATGCAATAAAATTGGAAATGAAATGCCTTATCAATTTGTCATTCGATTAGAAGATTGTGTAGACGTTATAGTTTACACAATACAATACCTAATTTACAGAATCCCACAAGCCATTCCCCTGGTTCGGGATTTAGGACAAGAAATGTCGGGGAAGATGCTATGGTACGACAACGCCGGGCGCACTGTGATGACTATATCACATATTGTCATTTGAACCTGTTGAGCTAATTATTTTACATCCCTGAACCAGAAGATTATTTGACAGATGTAAACAGTGGAGATAACTCGTTCACCTCAAACACATGTATTGACAACAGTGTTGGTTATTGGACATGTTTACAAATGTATTTATAAAGGTTACTGGAACACGTGTATTTGTTTATAAAGTTTTACTATAAATACATGTTGTAATATTGACAAATTCCATAATACAACTTCATTGGTTGAAAATATGAGGTCTGTATGACTGTCACCTTAGGTGGCATTATATCTCATGAATACTTCTTGCAATATAGCTCACAATTTGCACAATGCACCTGAATTCCCTATCGTCCCACCTTAACGTTACCAATGTGGATATTTTCCATCTTATGTGTTATATGTATTGATAACGCTATACTTGTTTATTATAATAACAATTACTATGTATTGATAACGCTTTACTTCTTTATTATAATAACAATTACTATGTATTGATAACGCTTTACTTGTTTATTATAATAACAATTACTATGTATTGATAACGCTTTACTTCTTTATTATAATAACAATTACTATGTATTGATAACGCTTTACTTGTTTATTATAATAACAATTACTTTTTTAATTGTAGATTGTCAATTTGTATATGTATTGTACTGATGTATAGCGGTCATTTGACAAGCAGTGAAAGGTTTTAGACATTATAATAAAAGTAGATTTTTCTGTGTGGTACCTACATACAAATGTATATGTGTTTTCATGCTAAACGATTTATGTTCATTTGGCCCCATTGCATGTGACATAATTTAAAAAAACTGACAGTAATGACGTATGTTCTACATTGTTGGACTCAAATGACCATGTTGATATCATATATTCATAAATTTGTAGTGGCTTTTTATTATCATTTACATAAATTTAAAGTTTAATCAGATATACTACATTACGCGGTCACTAAATTTAAGTTGTGCATTGGGAAGACATCATTTTGTGTGTAATGCATTAATCCATGGAATCGAGCTCATGTTGACTTATTTTGCAAGAAATCTGTTATACACACACTATATGCGAGTATAAAATCAGTTCAACATTATTAAATCCATCTACACGTTGTATGACCCCGATGATAAATCGGTTAAATTAAGTAAACATCTACTTCTTTTTATTTTATTTTTTTATTTTTATAAAATGTCGGTCTGAGATGTACTTTTTTCGTTATAAGAGAAAATAGAATGATATTTAGCATACTTGAGATTACTGGACATTTCTTGTCCGACTTGAATTAGTATAACTAATGAACACATCAAATAAAAACGTTATGTTTGTCCCTCCATTGTGCAATAGTAGTGTTGATAAAACTGTTTGTTTTCAGATGGCGCTGGAGTAATAAAGAATGATTGACATATTTCAAAGCTAATATTAAGTATCTGTATTTCGCTCTTTAACTGACTTTCGGAGTTCGACGTAATGATCGTGTTATTAATGGAAGCAAAGGGCACTTACCCCTGTGGTGCAATTGGTGCTACTGCTATATTTAAAAGGGTTATTTATTTCTGATATTTTGCTATGTTGTTGTGTTTGTACTATATCCGTATATGTTTTACTCGAATCTCTTCGTATCTCAATACTTATCGAAAGCGTAACAAACCATTTCAAATATGCCAGGTCCAGTTACCTATATTTTCATTTCATATACAATTGCAACATTACATGCATTTGTGAAATCGAATATAAGATATACGCTTTGTTTATTCATTATCCAAAATCTCATTGTTTGCTAAAACGAAAACAAAACTATTTAAACAAGATTAAACCCAAGTGAGCAGTATTAAATTAATATTCCTCAACACAGAGAGAGAGAAACACAATAAATCATATGACATTAGGGTGGATCTACGGAGGAATAGTACCATTTGTAAATGATAATTGACAGCTAATTCCATAAACGGCCATTCCGAAGAGACTGTTGTTTATTAGGAACATGACAATTACTTCGCTCAACTAGTACTATTTCAGTCCAGAGGGGTTGTATATGGTAGTTTTAAAAGCATGTCCTGTTTATGCATACCCCAGATGCGGTCGATTTGTGTTTTATCCCTACCATACTGGATTGACAGTGGTTATGTATTTAAGCCAATTTTACTTTTAAAATATACTTGTTTGCTTGGAAGCGTATGATAAAACATCAATAAATTGATTTGCCGTTCTTAAAACGAAAGAAAAACACTGAAAAATATTTGAAAATAGATATATCCACTGGTCTGTGGTGATATGGCAAGACCAAACCTTGACCTATATCTCTGTTTAGCTTATTCGTGACCCCAGTAATGTGGAAAACAGATATTTTTCATATACCTTGGTATAACGCTTTCATCAATTGCCGGACATCTAATGACATGCTAATTCGTTAAGAGCATATATTGACTTATAAATTGATAGGTGTGTCGCTTCAAGTGAGCAGCTATCAAGAACAGCGATCTTTACCACAGATTAATCACCATGTATATGATCAGTGGACACTGGAGGTCGTCATACGGATACATATTTTGATGGCAACAAGTAGAGAAGACTGTAGGATAATCGTGCTGTATAACTGACCACCAACGACCATTCTCAACGGAAGTGCGATATTCTCCAGACGAGGCCCATATCAAAAACATATAGTAACATCACACACAATCATTGAGCGATCTCTGTATGGGGACTTTTTAATCCCAGATCTGAAAAGTTAAATCATATGTCTATACCCCGTGGACTATTCAGCTATATTAGTATTATTATTCGTTTTAATCGCCACCTTTGACAATATTTGAGCCATATCGTGCTGTGAAATCTTCATTAAGTACATTAACATGAACATATTATACCCATTGAAAACTATAAAGCACTGTCTGCATGATGAAAAAAAAAAAAAAAAAAAAAAAAAAAATTAAAAGAGTAGAAAGAACACAAACTTATATTTAAGTAGACAAATTGTCAGTTTTAGTTTCCACATGTAAAATGATTGATTATTTTTACGATATGGGACTATTTCCTCGATCAGTAAGACTCGTTACACACCGCCTTGTACGTGGAGGAGTCTTGAACTTTGAGCTTTCTTATATCAATACAAGGTGAATCACCATTCGGATTGTAACCAGCACTGTGTCCTATTTCGGTTGGTATGCTCAGGATTTGACAATTAAAATCGAATTTATGGTACCACAATTTTACATGAAAACTTCATAACGAGCACAAATGTGCGGACTCCTCCCATTCAAAGTTATAGCTCTCGGCTTTTATGTTATCTAATATTGTGCAATATTAATTTTTCATGTGTGTCATTTGTGAAGAATTCCTGAAGATTGTGAATGTTTAGCATGTTTCGTCATCTGTATCCTCGATACAGTATTTTAAATTTGACCCTATGAAGGTTTCCAAGAACCTAAAACACTAAACCGCCGTGTTTCATGTAATCGGTTCTATAGACTATAGAACAATCTTAATTAGTATCCAGAATGTTATACCCATGAATAACTGCTTAAAATCTAATACTTTAAGGTACCTTTAAAAATGAATCAATTATGATAACTAGACATTTATCTGAAATAATGGGCAGAGAAAACATCAATTGTTATTAAGTTATTTATCAGAATTAAACTTACACCACAAAGGAATGCTTACACACATTTATATGGCTAAAACGATGCGACGACCTAAATACTATTTGTATTTATTAGTTATTTGCTGTTTTATAGCAATTGAAGATTAAGCCATGAATCAGAACATATAACCTTGATTCTTAGGCTTGTCGATTACAATCACCTAGTGAACCTTTCACTCGATTTGAGGAATGTAACACTTACACAGGTAGACCTAGGTTGAATGAATGATTGATTGTTGTTTAATGTTAATATTGCAGCTATATCTATGCCAAGTTTACAAAGTAGACTTTGTTGATCATTATTGTTCTTCTTTCCGCGGTTAAGGGCGTGTGTTCGTATTCGAAACGTACTTTGCACCATTAGCATATATACCATTAACAATTTCAGAGAAATTTATTGAAACCCTGTTGATTTTTTAAACATTTAAAATTGTATATCGTACTATTTCACAAGAGCCATCACCAACCCAAATAATAGTTTTCTTGTAATATTCATACTTTATTTGTTTTCACATTTTAAATCCAAAATAGTCATAAAATAAACATATATTTATTATATTTCAGGCCTGGGGTAGAATGATGGTAATATGAGTGAGGCGTGATTTTGCAATTTTTTAGTGCTATCACAGTGACAACAGTTACATAATGATATCCTATTAGACCAACACGCTTAGTTGGATTTTTATAGTACTAAACAGCCAATCTTTGCACTTTTGCCTTTAGTGATGGGTGCTTGGAGCAGCAACAATTGGTTAAGTCTTTGTTTTGACCCGACATGGGCTCGAACCCACGATCATCCGTATTCGAGGTGAGCACAATTACGCTTACACCGTCGATTGTGTTGATAATAAAGTGACATCTCGAATAATGGTAATGTGTAATTGCGGTATAATTAAGCCCATTGACCCTTTAAAATAACAGAGTATATTTATATACAGGTATATTTTTTCAAGGTTTTCTAAAACTAAACCTGTCACACAAAAAAACTCACCAACTTCAACGGACTTTTGCTTGATTGTATTTGTGAGAAAAACAATCAATCGAGTAAACCGAAATAGCACCATAATTGTGCTGATACATGTGTGTATAATGTATCAAATATATTGTGTATAATGAGTAATTTTAATATTAGAAAATGCGCTATATAAAAACTGTGTAATAATAATAATCAAATATCGATGTTTCTTAGGAAAATGAATATATAATTTTAGATATTAAAAAAACATGTCAATTGTGACAACTCGAATGCTCTTTGATTAGTAAATGACACAAAACTCAATCAATTTTAATAAAGATGCAATAAAATCAAACCCATTGTACATCGGATGTTATTTCCGAGATGTCTCTAGTACAGAATAATGTTATAGCTTCCTTTCATGCGTACGTTCTCAAAGTAGCTTAATGTAGGAGTCATTCTTAATCACCCAGAAAGGTTGCGATTGTAATAAAATTGCTAAATTCCTTTTGTAAATAATAAACTATTCATTATAGACACGAAGCTAATTGTAAACTTGTTTTATAACTGACATTGGCTTTTAACATATATTTATTGACATTTACAATTCCTAGATAAAGTCAAACTTGTCATCTCTCTCATGAATGAGTAATAGTATTTTGGCTATCATTTTTCGAACCTTTAGTTTTGTATTACGTTCAAATGTAGACTTCAAATTAGTTAGCTTTCTAATATTTTGACTTTGAGTGAACATGAAGGTAATTCCAGAAACACGTCATTCGCTGTACATTATATAATGTACATATGTTTGTTTTGTAACTGTCATCGTTGATGGCATATTAGTTCATTGGGATGCATCATCCGTCAAGTATCCAGTGTTTCGGTACTGACATGGTTTATAAGATATATTGAAAGTGAAACATCCTATTAAGTTAATGATAATGAAAGGTAAGGTGAATCTGCCTTATACATAGATAGCCTTAGGCGATGATGGCTATTATGTTGGTATTCTTGTTTTCAAAGACTATTACAAGATTTGGCTTTCCAATCTTTAGAATTGGGACTTACGTGGAGTGTATTGATTGGGTAAGAGGGTTAAGACGTCGTGTACACCAAATTAGATATCTACATTTTTATTGCTTTTCGTAAAATTATGTAAAAGTCAAGTAAACTTCTTTTATTTTCATGTGAACAAAGAAAAAGAATAATATAAGTACAATTACTGACCAATTACAAAGTCTGTTGGCAAAATTAAAATTTTTAGAAAAACACGTTTGTTTTTTTCAACATTTGATCACAATTATCATATTGTCTGGCATCGTATCAATAGTAACAATAAAACACAGAATTGGGTCACCGTAGTTGTTACCGAACTGGCTTTGATTACAGTTAATGACGGTAATAACTCAGCACAGGAGTGGTTATGACCAGTTTATTGTTTATTCTATACATAACGGATATAAATTAAACATAGGAAACAAAACGATCGAAGTAATCGTTGTAATATATAGTAACATTGGCGTCCGTCATCATTAACTGTCTTCCGCATTGACGATTTAGAGGAAGAACAAGATCAGGTTTGTACACATAGGAAGTTGCTCACCCAAAGAGGCAGGGGATAATAATGGGTCGAATTGGGAGGAATTAAATAAAATGGTATGTTCTTCTTCCCAAGAACCAGCGATGGAAATGATGCAATACTTGTATTACAACAAAATTGTGATATGTAGGGTTACATTTTAGAACTATATGTGGATGTGGCTCCGAGCCCAGCCTGCAGAGCTTAGCATATGAATCAATTGTAAAAAATTATAAAAAGAATAGATTTTGAAGAACTGGTAAAGGAGATGTAAACGCGAATAACACGAACCATCATTGTATAAACTACATTCAGACTTGCACAAATGGGAGAAGGGTCTGGGATCCGAGCCACGCTATTGTACAACTAAACCATGAATGGGATGTAATTGTATGAAGTATTCTTTTACAAATAATGCAGTTACATTTGGTATGAATCAGTATTGTAATATGCAGATTCAAGCTTTTACAGATGAAAGTCTCATGGTGTATACTTATGAGATAAGATCGGAAAGAAACTTGTCCCTGGCAACTGACCATGAATGACCACTTCGAAGTTACAGCTAGCTATTAATCATTATGCGTTTGTGATACACAAAGATTTATCTAAAACATAACCAGTAGACCAAACCACATTCCAATAGCATAATGGTTGTTATAAGGTGATAAATCCGCAGCTGAGGACGTCAACCCATCGTGTGAGCTTAAACGAATAAAAACGAAGAAAAAAACCCACTGATTTTGAAATATGAAAAGGAATTGAATCAAATTGGTTTTTTTTTTAAAGAACGTAATATAGTTTAATGTATATTTAGTTTCAAACCGACACGAAACCAGTGAGGTAGAAGAGATTGACGATATTGAGACAAGATTAATAAGCAATGTTACTACTATCTGACGCTCAAATCGTTATACGAAGTAAATAATTAAAGGTCAATTGAAAAATTATCCCATGTTTAAATTAAAAAGACGTTTGCTCTACCAGGAAGGCAATTACAAATGATAAATGTGCTACGCCTATATCAATCAAGTAATCCAAGACAAATTTATAACCAGTTCAACCGGTCCTGTGACATGCAATAAACCATAGGGAGGGAATGTGCTGAAGTAGATCTTTTTTATATAATTTTTGCAGAACGTTTAGTGTCGAGTATTAATGTAATTTTGGATAGTCTATCATGTTCATTTACATCCACATGCTTTCTTTAAACGGAACGACAATATTAAACCTTTTTTTAAGGGATTGTAACATTAATTTTTATTCCATAATTAATTTAATACTGCAACCCATTTGTGGGTGCCACAAAGCATTTGTTATACAGAGGGGGAAACAAAACTATAAGCTGAATTGGGAAAATCAGTTTACCAAAAAATGATGTAACAACAATCGAATAAGTGTTACAAGTAACTTACTATTTTGACAAATATGTTATCTATTGTCGGCAAAAGCCGCTATTTAATCGGAAATGATCTAGATTAATTAATTTGTAATGGAGATCAGCTTTGTTTTTATTTGGTTTAATTATATTACTCTTCTGGATCCCACGTTCACATTTTTGTAATATGTTTGCTCGTACTGTCCCAACCTTTTTTTTATTGTGTTTGTTTGTCTGATAGGTCTGCTTCATACCTTGAACTACACCTCGAAATTGACAGTGAGGGTCGGTTAATAACGAAACTTTACAACAAAAGAGATTATTTCAATTGTCTCATTGTGAACTTTCCATTTATATATACAAATGTAGCAACATTCCAGCAGCACCTGCATATTGAGTATATATCTCTCAGTTGAAGCGATATTCCAGAGCTGGTTCCTATCAGGATTTCTTTGATAGGGGTTGCTGCTAACAAGGAAGCTATTGAACCAAGGGTTCCTATTGGTTAAGTTGAAGGCATCACTTCGAAAGTTTTACGGTCGCCATCATGATTTCGTTGACCGTTATGGAATATCTGTGTCATAAATGACCACGGATATGTTCCACTTGTCGTAACCACTTCACGGTTCCTTCCTCATTCATGACTTATCACCCGGTTTGTAACTAGATTAACACGACGGGTGCCATGAGTGGACCAGGAACTGCTTACTCTTCCGGGGCACCTGAGTTCACCCCCGGTTTTTAGTGTTACTCGATCTTTAGTGTTATGTTTATGTTGTGGAGATCGTTATGTGTCCTTTTGTACTTTTTCTTTTGACCATTGTGTTGTCTGTTCTTCTTCGATATACGGATTCTGATTACCCCTTTGGTTTCATCAAACTCTTCTTGGCATTGAATTGTACTCGAATTTTGCTTTATTTTCAATTACTGGTTTTGAATTTTGCTTTTATATTCTCCTTGTCAGAGAATATACTGTCATGTGATGTTGTCTTGGTCAACGCACATTAAACAAGAACTATCTTTAAAAAAAGATGCATGACGAAGCACAAATATTATATTTTTCTACGAACATGTAAAACCTTGCATCCTGCTTAATGTGCAAGGAATCGTTAATTTTTAGTAACGTCCATATT
The DNA here is from genome assembly GCA_002080005.1 of Gigantidas platifrons. Classification (NCBI taxonomy): domain Eukaryota; kingdom Metazoa; phylum Mollusca; class Bivalvia; order Mytilida; family Modiolidae; genus Gigantidas; species Gigantidas platifrons. Next base: position 384,099 of record MJUT01006931.1, read on the forward strand.
GGGCCGACGACGGGACTACCAACAAAATTATGAAAGGGGATCACCAAAGGATTATTTTAGCAAAGCTTGGATCCAATTGGCTCAGTAGTTTCAGAGGAAACAAAATTAAAATTTCATACCCTCTTTTTCTATTTTTAGCAACGGTGGCCATTTTGGTTGAAGGTCTGAATTGCCGGACACAATTTTTAAAGGGGATCATCCAAGGACTATTTAAGCAAAGTTTAGTTCCAATTGGCCCAGTAGTTTCAGAGATGAAGATATGTTTTTAATTGCTTCCCCCATTTTTTATTTTTAGTAATAGCGGCCATGTTGGTTGGAGGTCGGGATTGCCGGACACAATGTGGAAAGTGATCACCCAAGGACCATTCCACCAGAGTATGGTCTTAATTGGCCGAGTGGTTTCCGAGGAGAATTATTTTAGTAATTGTGGACGAACGGACGACGGACGCAAAGTGATGACAAAAGCTCATATGACCCTTTGGGTCAGGTGAGATAAAAGAGGGGGCGCATATTATTTCCTATCGATGGTAAAATTTCAAAAAATTGATGACTTCAACAATAACTTCTTAATATGTAATAAATGAAATTGCACTTTGCTCAGAATTTAATACCTCCAGTCGCTCAGCTGAAGATTACATAATGCATTGAAAATAAAACGACATAATTATAATTCTTTGGTTAAAGAGAATATCGCTTAAATTTAAAGTTTAATACAGATATACCATTAAAAGTAATCCTAATATCAGTTATACTCGAACTCACTTTGTCTGTGCGGGGCGTAGGACGACGGACGCAACCAATCAGCAAACTACTAAATGACTTGCTTATTACAAATGCTTTAAATCCAACTTGCTTATTACAAAAGTTTTAAATGTGTTCTCCGAACTCTTACCAAATTTGTATTATTCTCCAATATAAAAGTTAAAAAATATTTTCATCTTTAACATTGTTAGGCAAAAGCATCCATAGCTACAAAAGTATGTCAAAAGCGAACGTATTCGACTTCGTCGAAAAAAATTAAGTATATTATAAATATTGAGTCCTGCTAAATCCGATAAATATCGTATATATGGCAAAGATCTTAGCTTCGTGGGCTTGTGGGGTATGACTCTTTCTAAAGGGCATCTGGTTGTGTTTGTTCGAGACAAAAAATACAAAACCAAGGTTCTTCTTGGTAGATGTAGTATTGCATGATTAAAATAAAAACGTAGATATCAAATTTACTATCCATGACGCGATTGTGGAATAACATCATCGAAAGATTGGAAAGACACATAAAACATTTACAACAACTATGAATGAGCAAACATCTCGTGTACGAGTGTCCATAACCCGACGTAGCCTCTTTTCATCGTTGATAATCATAACTACCACAATGTAAATGTGTCTTCAGTACAATATTTATATAAATTGTTGATAATTTCAGAGAAAATAATTAAATCTTTCAATTCAATTCAATGGAGATATAATGATCAACGTGCCTTCTTTCCACGTCACTATTATGGTCATCTGTATAACATAATAGTTTGTTTTGTATCTGTTGTCGACCATATTACTTATATAGGACAGTGCTTGTTCATTTAATGTTATTTAGTACTTTGTTGTATTGCACTATCAATAAAAATAAATCATAAGTTATAAATCACAGCTACTAAAAATCTTATCACGATTCTCGAATTCCATTCTCATCATAAGAGGTTGCTACTATCTTATATTCAATTTTCTCATTAAGAATATTCCAATATTACATAAAGATATTTGTTACCCATTCATCTTTAATAAGCAATAATTCTATTCTTACTAGAATTTATCAATAACTAGTAATCCGATTGGATATCGTCACTTATTCTACGTCATTCAAAAGGAATTTATAAATCGATATTTCCGTTCACAAGACTACTTTTTCCCCCGGTCATTCCACGCGTATAAATCTACGAGCAATGATACTAACAAGGATCTGCCATCTTGAAAATGTGAAATTCTACATGTCATATTTACAACAATACACAAAAATATGTAAAAAGCTTACCTTGAACACTTATTTTAGTTAAATTGTATCAAACTTGAAGCGTACACGAAGCCAAATAACGTCTAATCTTTACGTTTCAAACTGGAAGTCTTCATATGACGCCAATGACGTCATGTTGGTTATGTTCCAAAGTCGTCAATAACATTTCGCGAATTTTTTTTCAGTTTACAATCATGTGTATTGTATGTCCATTATTTGAGACTCTCCTTGGGTATTTCTTTAATAGTATGTAGCGTAGAAAAGAAACACGATGTCCAAAAATAAGAATTATAAGGATTAAACACTGTGTTTTTAGGAAATTATGTATGTATAAACCCCTGCAGCTCACTCACAAACTTTACATAAAGTCCTTCGGACTTTATTCAGTTTGTGAGTGAGTTGCCGGAGTTTATACATAGATAATTTCCTAAAAAACAGTGTTTAATCCTATAGTAATGTAACGAGGAGTTGTGCATATAAATGCACACAAAAAACCTTTAATGTCACATTTATGTTCGCTACCATGCGATATAATGCAAATTAAATTTAGTCTGAGTAGAAGATACCTTTGTGGTGTTTAGTGAAAATTATTAGCCTTCTTTATTGTTTATTATTACTAGTTGACGCAATACACATTGGTAAGGTGGGGTTAGAACAAGAATTCATGCACTGAAACAGTTTTCGTAACTCTTGTGCATAAACATATGTCTTGATATGTGCAAATAAAAACGTAGATATCAACTTTAGTGCACACAACGCGTTTCTGTAATACCATTCATCAAAATCGGAAGATTAAAAAGCCAAATATTTTAAAGTTTTGTGAACAATAAAACCAAAGGGCTTGAGCATGATAACCAATACTAGGTATAAATTAGTGAACAAACAATCAGTAACATGTCTTCGGATTTACCATATACAACATACATTTTTTTTTTACTTTATAACCATTGTCAACTAAATTCATTTCCATATTTATCTATACTCGTGGTATTAGACTGTACACAACTGCCGAACTTTAATTATTTGCCTGTGCTGCCATTGTGTTGTCTGACCTTCGATTTTACGACTTCTGATTACCCCTTTGCTTTTGGTTTTTGAAATAGTGCACATTATATCAAAATTCGTATCTGTCATATCTCGTACAACAAATCGCATTCATGTAGTAAAACTTTGCGATCTACGATGGGATGTAAATAGGCAATATAGAGTTCGGTCATCGCACCGCGGACGTACATGGGTAATCCGTGTTGCATATCTATAGAGTGGTCTGTTATAATGTAAATACCATAATGTCCAGTCAATGCTGTACGTTAACCCTTTGACTGTGACGTTTCGTGCATAATCGTAACGTCGTGTGCGGTATTATTCCTGACGATATGACCCTTTCATCAGGGTGACGTCATTTTAACAGCAATGTGACGTTACTTACATTTTAATTTTACAGTGGTTCTATATGTGCAATATCTGTATCTGACTTTAAATTGTGTAATCTAATTATGTTTTTGAGTAACTTATTCTTACAGAAAATAAATATAAAAGTAAATTTCTTTCTCAAGGGACATATATGTCCCTAGCGCAGTCAAAGGGTTAAGCCTTTTAATCATGCAGAAAGGATAACAAATATACATGATGGTCAAGATATATCAGTAATACCTTAACTTGCTTTATATGAGAAACAAAGTAATACATGTAGACATATTGTGATTGAAGCACTCCCTAAACTTTCAATTTGATCTGCGAATGTATCATCGACGATCGACTGTTGAATTATTAACTTGATCTTTCATATTCCATGCGGACAATCCCTGTGTTATTAAATGTTGCATGATACCATTAAACACATTATCGGACACCTGTGTTTACCACAAACTGCTTTAAACTTATATAATGTATCAAACCTCAATCATAACGCGTATAGGCATGAACATATCAATGAAAAATACCAATGAAAACAAAACTATATATTGGACAATGCGAAGTCCCACAAAACATTAAGGAGTGTGAGCAATGTGTTGTTAAGTGTGTCAACTTGGTGCTTTGTCGCAGCTAAGAGACATCATTAATATAAATGTATGACACTGGTAAGTCTTCTGTTATTCTATTATTGTCTTCTCCAGAGGGAACTGTTCTCATATAGTGTTATCTGGTGAAGTATAGTTCTTGAGCTATGCATTATAACAAAAAGAATCCACCATTTAAGTAATCGGCCTACGTATAAACACTTAAAAGGCGTAACAATTACAGTCATTATGCCATGTACCTTATATTCAAGGCTAATTGTCTAAAATAACAATAGATACATGTGTTATCTGATGTTTAGTTCCTTCTTCTATTTCATTATATATCAACTTAGTTATGAACCCCCCGTCATATTAATACTTCCAAATACTTAAGTGATTAATTTGCACTTTGTTGCATTTTATGAAATGGCTAGATACAGCAATTATTCATTGTAAAGTAGCTATTGTTCTCATATTTATTATTTTTGACAAAGGTTGGCTATGGGAGTCAGGGGATTTCAAATGTTATATGTGGTAGATCTAGATAGATATTTATTTATGCTTACTTAACTGACAATTATTTGTCGTATATATCATACCAATAATATTAAGTATATTTATACATTATATAGTGGAGCTTCTTGTGACAATAATCATGCAAATGGTGATACAAACATGAAATTTTGCACAGATGACCGTTTAAGTTTGTTATAATAGATTTTATGCCTGGCCACAAAAAAATCCTTGTTTATCAAGGTGGCCATCTTGAATTTCAAAATGGCGTCATTTGAATAAGGGTCTCTGCATAAATGGACACTATCTAGTATGATAATTTTAGTTGCAATTGTTTTAATCATTTTCTGATGGTATGAAATCAATGCTAGTAATACCAGAAAGCTTATTGTAATAATAAAAGAAGGGAAAGACGTTGAAAATCGTAAACCCTACCGCTTTAAAATTTGAAAAAGTGTAAATTATTGTTTTTAAGTTTCATTTAAGCATTCTTTATAGCAACAACAACTTTTCTGTTAAACTATTTTGAGGAAAACTATCAAAAAGAATATTTATGTGCAATATGACGTGTTTGGAATTATTTTTGTAGTCACAATCTACCAAAAATGGAAATTTTTTGGATTTTCGATTTTTTCCAGATTTTCTCTTCTTTTCTTCTTAGAATCAAACTGCGTCTAGTTATATGAAATCTGAAGGTGTCACCAAAAAGAGCAATATATTAGCTAACGTATAACTACATGAATTTTAATATTTCATCAGATAAATCCTGGGTAAATCGAAAATATTACCCCTACCCCCTACTTATTTGAGTAAAATGTAAGGACATTTGAAAACTATACACTTTAAATCATTCAACTGAAGATTACGATGATATAAATTGGTTATAACTATATACAATGGACATAATTTTACACAACTTGTGATATAGCTTCTTGAATTCCAATTTTGTAGTCAAAATCTGAGAAAAATGGACAATTTCGGATTTTCTTGCAATTTGTCTTTAATATCATTATGAACTTTGATTTATTATATCAACACAAAATATATTGGTATTATCAAATAGACCAATGTTGTAGTTTACGATTGAACACAAAATATTTATCACTTCCTGTTGAACACGTCCCCTCAGGTTAAAAATACTACCCCATACCCTTACAAATTTTGGCAAAAATCTATGAAATTTGAGCAACTAAAATCCCAAATCATGAAACTAAGCCATGTGTCTCCTTTGTGTATGTTCGAGCAAAAGAATGGCATCATACTGGCGTTGCTTCCGGGCAAACATTTCAAAACGTGCTTCGCTCAAGGTAACGTTGTTGTAGTCTTGTAGTATATGATGGCTAGAAAGGCTTCAATAAGTTCCATGTCCTTGTCACCAATGACAGCAGGTGTTTCGTTCCAACAACCAAGCTTATCTGTTGCATCGTCAAATATTTTCCATGCCTATCATGCTGTTCGCTTACATTATCCAAGAAAGACAAACACTCTGTCACAACCAGTAAACGCATGTACAAATATTACACATAATGCCCGTAGGCCAAGGGAAACTGATACCCCATGAATCAGTATCCATCTAAGATATTTGACTTTACCGAATGCTATCCAAAATCTATCTTTCTCAAGTTTCTCGAACATAGATAACTAAAGATGTTTTCAATTCGTGAATGGCCGCATGTTTCACATGAACAAACATTCATGTATCCGTCTCTTCGTGATTGCAAGGATGAAGATCTGATCGATCAATATTGTTATTGCAAATAACGTTTTATCTCTGTGTTAAACAAAGCAATTTAGATGGCTGTAAAGGTCAATCCGTTCTGCAGTTCTGATGTCAACATATTCAGAGACAAACCGTTCAACTACTGCTTCCCCAAGCTGTGTAGAAGTTTGAACGATTGTATGAAAGGTATAAACCATACTAGACAAAAATATCAATGAGCTGTTAACATTAATGGGAAATCCAAGATAAACACAAAATGGAGTTTTGCGTTCAA
>MJUT01006931.1:390754-424516 GCA_002080005.1 Gigantidas platifrons
GTGATAGGCTTGTATGAGTTGTTAGATCCAGCGACCTAACTCATTGAGCCACCAGGGCCCCCAAACCAAGTTGTGAATGTCTTTCCTCATACATCGAAATTCGATACCAAGTCTGTAAGACGAAACACCACTGATTCTGTAGAATTCCTTTGTGTCTCAAAGATATATGACACTAATTCGGCTAGAGCAATTTTTTTCAGTGAGGCATCCTTAATATTACTTTCATCTTCTTGACTCATAACTGCTCTCTCTCTCTCTTTATTGTAAAACGCCGCAAGACAAGCTGGATAGTATTTGAATTTTTATGCAATAAAATCTCCAGCACTTAATTTTACTGGCAACTGTTCCTCTGTTGCAGGACAATCGCATAACCTATGATCAAGTTTCATAGTCATTGCCTCCCTCAAATCGGATATTGTAGAATGTTTATCACACAAAAAACATTGAAACATGAGTACTTGTTGAGCTGGGGCTATATCAAAATAGTGACATATTGAAATAGCGACATTACCCATATATCAAAACGGCGACAATTTTAGTCACCTATTTGAAAATTATATATCAAAATAGCGACATTAAGTTAAATCGATTTTTACAGGTGAAATAGGATATGATAGAGAAAATTAAACAAAATAAATAAATAAATATCACGACAAGAATTTGTCAAACTTATGGCGTACAGAGCGCAACCAGTTATTAACTTGTAGAATTCTACTATACTAGTGCTTGCGATGATCTTAAAAGTTTTATGGAACAATTTAATAAAGTTTATTTTAGCTACTGCTACTTTTATTTCAGACATAATATTCATCCTGCTCAACATCTTACTTCCACCTCCCCGTTGGTGAGCATTGGGCAATAGATATTTAAGCTCATGTGGCCAACCATTGCCGTCCTCGTCATCCGTCGCTAACTTTTCACATTTTCATCTTCTCCTCTGAAACTACTTTATAGGAATGATGACTACCCTCTACAAAATTTCCTTATTTTGCGCTGATTGGGTGGTATACATGGCGGCAATGGCTGCATAAAGTTATGAGCCATTTTATATATTATTAAAGTATTATTAAATACAGGTAAAGGTCGCTGTTTTGATATATTGAATGTGTCGCTGTTTTGATACGTCCCTATTTTGAAAATACCGAAAATGTCGCTATTTTGATCATCCCCGGTTGAGCTATCTGGATGGTCCATACTTCTCCTGAATAATAGTGGGGATTATTTTATGATTGTTGAAGGAACTTGCGACTTTGCACGTTTTTGAAAAACGAATTCTTTTCGCCCTTTTGAAACAACAAATCAATGAAATTCAAAAATCAACACAACACAATTGCTTTTAAAAATTAGATTTCAATAGAAAACTCTACCACAAATAATAAGACTCAAAACAAACAGATATCAGGCCGAGGGATTGTCCTTTTACCGCCTATTAATTGCACTTTATTGAATGGGATATTTGATGAGTAAAACGCTGACTAATTGAATACTTTATTCAATTATCTCTGCTTCAACAATACAAAACTATAATGAAGCTGACATTTATCCATTTTGGATATTTTAATATATTGCCATTAGTGCACAAAGTTTTCTCAAGAATTAACCAATTTGCATAGCGACGATTTACTTGATAAAGCAATGACAATGAACTGAAACGGTATGATACAATTATAAAAGCATCGCTCTCCTGAAGCAAGTCAGGTTTTCGAAATATATCCTTTCTATCTCGACAATATCATTTTGTGGTTAATATGACTGTTATTTACTCATAATAGACTGAAATATTTTTTATTTAGTTTTAGTTTAATTATATTTTATTTGTTACATTTAACAAATTGGGGTCGGATATAAGTTTTTCTAAATGAAATAAAATATTAAGCATATCAATAAACATAAACATAAAAGAAAACCCATCAACTATACAACCATGGCTATAACACGCCGGCATAAACGTTCTATATCAATTTAATAAAATGGAGTTATCGTCACCTCAGTCGGTACTGGACACACATTTTAAAATAGTAAGTGATTTAAACCGCTTAGTTCTGCACATTTTGATATGAGAAAAGAGGTGAGTTTTCCCAAAAATCAACAAAAAATAAATACAACACAGCTCTTAACACTTACAAATTCTAATCTGGAAATCGTAGAAACAAAGACAAAATCATAGAAACCTAGACAAAATCGTAGAACCCTAGACACAATCTTAGAACCCTAGACAAAATCGTAGAAACAGATAAAATCATAGAAACCTGGACAAAATCATAGAAACCTAGACAAAATCGTAGAACCCTTGACAAAATCATAGAACCCTAGACAATATCGTAGAAACAAATAAAATCATAGAAACCTAGACAAATTCGTAGAAACCTAGACAAAATCGTAGAACCCTAGACAAAATCATAAAACCCGACAAAATCGTAGAAAGAGATAAAATCATAGAAACCTAGACAAAATCATAGAAACCTAGACAAAATCGTAGAACCCTAGACAAAATCATAGAACCCTAGACAAAATCGTAGAAACAGATAAAATCATAGAAACCTAGACAAATTCGTAGAAACCTAGACAAAATCATAGAAACATAGACAAAATCATAAAACCCTAGACAAAATCGTAGAAACAGATAAAATCATAGAAACCTAGACAAAATCATAGAAACCTAGACAAAATCGTAGAACCCTAGACAAAATCGTAGAAACAGATAAAATCATAGAAACCTAGACAAATTCGTAGAAACCTAGACAAAATCATAGAAACCTAGACAAAATCATAGAAACCTAGACAATATCATAGAAACCTAGACAAAATCGTAGAAACCTAGACAAAATCATAGAAACCTAGACAAAATCGTTGAAACAATGACAAAACCATAGAAACAGAGACTCAATCGTAGAAAGAGACTAAATAATAGAAACCTAGACAAAATCGTAGAAACAATGACAAAATCATAGAAACAGAGACTCAATCGTAGAAAGAGACAAAATAATAGAAACCTAGACAAAATCATAGAAACAGAGAGAAAATCATAGAAACCTAGACAAAATCATAGAAACCTAGACAAAATCGTAGAAACAGAGACTCAATCGTAGAAACAGACAAAATAATAGAAACATAGTCAAAATCGATGACCCTAACACACATTTACATGACCACTTACCTTCCTGGACTTTTATACATATTTTTCAGTAAAAAGGTGAAAGTTGAGCTAGCTTAATGAGCCCAATCAATATTGAAGTGATGGACTCATGGAGTGTTTTGCACATGTGAGTAAAATGCTGACCATCACGTATAAATGGAAGAGCAGAGATGTTATAAATAACACTGAGTAGTAATATTGCACGTTATACATTGTGTATTTAAACTTCATGACGCTTTTGCCGCCATGATAGAGCTGAGTTATTAGTGAAAGTGGCGTTAAACACCATACCTAACCCAAGCAAACGTTTTCATATGTATATTATTAGTTGTAAGAAAGAGAGTAGATGGCCTTAACCATCATTTAAATGTTAGACAGTAAATAAGTCCGGCGGAAGACTTAATAGCAAAACAAATATTAATCCGCGAAATATAGTTTATCATGTTCTATTCTATTTGGTCGGTATGAAATTGTATATTATTGCAAAGATGCATTCCTATAGTTCTAAGGCTGCTTACTTGTCGTTAAACAACAGTCAGTCAATAAATGTTTCCACATAAAAATTGATTGGAATTCATGGATCCCGGAGTAGCAGTCCTGTTTTATTTTGATCTCTTTATTTTTTTTGCATTCTAATTATCTTATTATTTCTTGTTTTTCCTACCTGCCACGATATAACTGAAATATTGTTGAAAGTGGCGTTAAGCGCCATAACCGTAATCCCTCTTTTTCTATTGTATTGTATTACGACATAACTGATTACGAATACAATTTATATGTATATTTTGTTGTGACAAAATTGATGATAAATCAATTGATATATAGATTAAAAAAAAAATAATTAAAAGATAGTAACATTTCTTCAAGTCATACTTTGAACACAGACAATTATTTTACACATTAGTTTGTCATCCCACTCAGAATCAATGAGAATTATCACAGAGATTGTAATTAGCTTTAAATCTGTCATTATAGTCTTATAAACAGTCTGAAAGGAAGTGCAATCATCTGACAAAACAGAAATGAACGCATAATCACATCCTTTGTGGACAAATCTTACAGGAAACTAATTCCAATTTTAATTAACGCTGAAAAATGTGTCGGTGTTCTATTTTCTCGACTGAGTTTCATAACAATGATGCTATATTAGATCAAAGAACACATACATCAAGTATAAATCAACTTTAGAGAAAATCGAGAATGAACAAACCAGAGATAGTGGTAAAACTGGGCACACAACATACAGAACAAAGACAAACAAACCAAAACACCACAGTACAAAAAATGGGGGTGAACCTAGGTGCTCGCTAAAAGATTCCTACTTCTTATAAGACATCCGTCATAAATAGTTGTCTTCATTCTTGTAAAATTACAATGAAACCAGTGCCCTGTGAAAAGAAAATCCACTATCTAATTTTGCCAATAATAGTCACAGTATTAGCTCGTTAACGTTTGTTAAATGTCGTTTTCATGTATCTCAGTAAAATCAGTCTCGTCAGAATACCTGCAGGAGGTTATCAATATATTGAAATTTCTAACTACCCGTGGATGTAATTTTCTTTTTGCGCCCCATGTGATAGAAAATTAAACCAAAGAATGACACCTGTCACAGTATTTTTGCAATAGTAACATAGAGATTGATATTTGTATTTACTCTATGGTGAGTATCCATCCAATGTGTGAAAGAAACTGACAAATGGAGTCGTTTGACAAAAATTATTTCCGTGAAGAAGCTAATTAAAATTTTCACTTTTGCAGGTTAGAAAACATTTTATGTTTTGTAAAGAAAGGCCTTTCAGAAGACTGTATAGCTTCTGATTACCAATTTTATTTACAAACAGTTTTATTACTTTCATATAATGCATTCTATTCAATTTTGTTGAACATTATGTTTCATCCTATTATCATGTAGTTTAGAAGAGCATTATCATAATAGGATGAAACATAATGTTCAACAAAATTGAACAGAATGCATTAGATGAAAGTAATAAAACTGTTTGTAAATAAAATCGGTAATCAGAAGCTATAAATCGACAAACAAACAAACAATACATTATACCCAAAAGAAAAAGGGCAAAAACCGGGGATGAACTCATGTGTTCCGGAATGGTAAACAGGTTCTGTTCTACTAATGGCACCCGTCGTGCTACTCTAGTTAAAACGATAAGTTATGACATAGGACAGAAGAACATTATATATGTTATTGGCGAATACTGACGAACGGTTTACACCTTCAATAGTAGATTGAATGTATCTTTTACCTTAAAAAATGGTTTGCATAGTAAATTGTAGAAATGTGTTAAACGTCTGTCCTTTTAGGTTTATATTACTTCATCCCTTTAATTATTATTTTTCTATTTGTTGGTATCACTTTATAGTTTTATTTACATGTGTAGGTAATGTCTTATCCAATATGTTATTGTTTCATTTTGATGACTTAACTAAAGTTAACCGACATAATATGACCATGATATTGCCATGAACATCAAATAATCGTAGTAACAATAATGTTATTTAATAAAGAAGCATTTGATCTGAATACATTATACATAATGGCAATAAATATATACTAGACAATTAATTGCTGAAGACCTGGCGAAAATTACATTATATTTCTGAACAGGATACTAAGGAGACGACGTAAACAGTGCCTAAAATAGAAAATCGATGTTAATTCGTGAATTTCCTTTGGTCAATTTTTAACTCACGGAAATGATCAGCATAAAACATATCCATTACAGCAGAACTTACGACAAGAGATATTAAAATAATATAATACAATCCTAGTTGGTCGAAATATCGTTTTCTATGGACGTCATACGCATGGTAATCAAGTAGGAGTGTGGGACGATGTTTTCGATAATATCATTTTATTTTTCTTGATAATCGGATTAACTGGTATTATCATTATTAAGTCTCTTTGCAAGAATAAGGAAGACACTATAATGAAACATTTTTACCTATTATGTATATTTAATTTGTCTTAGAACATTAAGTGAACCGTAGTTATATTCAAAAAGATAGCATGTTAACAAACATTACATATAAACGAGTATCATCCACCCAGTAGTCAGTGTTTCAGCAATGACATTGTTTATTAGATATATTTATTACTGAAATATTTACAGTTCCTAAATAATGTAATTATCAATAAAATTAAGATTCTCCTCCCTCAGACAAAGGTGATCAAACTAAGGTTCTCCTCCCTCAGGCATAGGTGACATCTGACGATTTTGGCTATCCTGTTTAAGCCCTTCGGTTTTATTACTCACAAAACTTTAAATTATTTGGTTTTACAATCTTTTAATTTTGAGAGTACCTGATGAAGTTTATTCCAGAAACGCGTCGTGATTTGATATCAACGGTTGTTTTTAGGTATATGGGTTGAAGTTATCGATTGGCATTTGTAAATAAGGTTATAACATTCAAGGACAGCACACCCCTAATGATCTGTAGCAAGATTGAAAAAAGCCTCTGCAACCGTATTTAATGTAAACCATCTAGGAGCATTGCATCCTCCCAAACATGGACATATATTGAATAACCCCATTCGTCATTGTCTATGTTGTTCATTTCTAGCGCGAAAGGCTATGTTCAAATAGTGTGACAATGCCAAAGAGTTCATCAGAATCCGTAAATCAAAGTATGACAGACAATACAATGGCCAAGCGAAGGACAAAAGGACAAACAATAATCTACAAATCACTACAAAAAAAAACAAACTTAACAACGCTAACACAATTACAACAGGGTGAACACGGGTGTTCCAGAAGAGTAAGTAGTTCCTTCGTCATGTTACTATTATTAAAACCCGGTAATACGTCATGAGTTGTAATTACGACAAACAGAAACAGACCATATCCGTGGTCATTCGTGACAAAGATATCTGTAACGGTTAACAAAGGGATGACAGCGACGGTCAAACTTTCCAAGTGATGACTTCAATTTATTGTTGAATTGTAATTGTAAAACAACTGATTATGCGAGACGAATGCACACCGAAATTATCTATAAACATTACAAAATAACATTTTATAAAACATTCTACCTATCTAGTGAAGACTGTTTTGAATCTCCGCAAATTATTACATTGTTGAAATAGTTATACAATAAGCTGCATCATATCAAAAACTAGTATTAACCTAATTAAAAATAGAACGATTTATTTCGCCGTGATGATTCAGAGTTCTCATATTCTTAAACCTATATGAAGACTATTTTGGACGTATGCCGTGCCAGACTTAATCCATACATTAAAAGCAACCAGGTTTCTCGTGTCGAGGGAAACCAATTGACACCAGGATACAGAACAATGTCGCTCATATATAATATCATTCATTCTGTATATTCAACAAAGCCAGTCACGATAGACACGTGCTATGTTCATATCATGACTTATGATTTATATGTATAGAATTTACATTTCACACTACTCTGAATTAATATAATATAAAGACACGGTTTTATACATTCAATAGATATTAATATATTGTATTTCATTAGTACACTAATTTGCTTAATAACAGAAAATGATACAACGATATATATAATAAAAAAAAAGGCTTAGAAGTTCTGACATTTTATATTATTCTTTTAGCAGAGACAACATTAACCAGAGATTCGACATACAAAATTACTCTAAGAATCAGACCGACGATCGATGTAGGACAAAATGTGTTTATTTGCTTCAACACAGCAAGCTAACTGTAGAACTATCAGAGTTCTATCGTTTCGAAACTGCAGCTAAAATATATGCACCAAACAGTCATTTCATGGCCATTGATATTTTTTCAGACATATTGTGTTAGGTTATTTGTTTTACCGCGAACAAACACGGAGGACAAACTCCGATTAACAGATGTACCAAAAACACAACCTATCTTACATGCACGAATGGCATGGATATATCTATTCAAATAATGTATCAGTCCTTGTACCTTTGCAGCAGGTCCAATTGAGCAACAATCCTTATCTGTAATCATTACAGGTGAAAATGATAAAATACTCCCATACATGTGGCTCCAGAGCATAACCACCTTTCTACCTACATTCAATTAAGAATTGAATGCATTCTTGTGAAGAAAAAGAAATGCATTCAATTCTTATAATTATATTTAAATCACACCAAAATGTAATATAGTCGAATTTTTCGTTGTGAATTTTATTTGTATTAGATTATTGGCTGATGGAAATTAATACGCCATTGATTGTTTACATCTAACGTCGTCATGGAAGCACGTGCAAGTTCGGGTTTGAGTTTCATTGGGATGTGAAACATCTCTTTTATAAATCATGTGACCACTTCATAACGAATCATATTGTAACATTTCAATGAAAAACGGAAGTAATGTAATTATTTAAACAACAATCAATCAAGATATTGTTTGTATACACATTTTGATTATGAATGAAATATTGATTAGTGTTGTTTAACATCGGGTAACCATTATTTTAACTATGACGAGCACATGTATACACACAAAAGGAAGAATATGGCACTGAATAACAGAGGATTTAATGGATAGGGTCAAACATGTGTGTCATGCCACGGATCACCAACGACAACGACTCACAAAATGTTAGAAAACTGCTACAAGTTGTATTTTTCTTGCTAATCAAACACAGAGGCACTCATTTGTTTTCCGCTCTAATGGGGAGTTATGTATTAATAGTTCCTCCACAACAAGCGGACCTACGTCCCTGTCTGGGGGTTGTATCCCAATGCGGTGATGACGTCCTCTTTCCATACCCATTGAGTAACTACTTTGCGGGAGGTCATGTATATGTCTGAAATATTTTTACGTTAATTAAAACTCAATCCATATGATAATTTCATATTCAGAGAAAAATTTAATGGAAACATTACTTCTGTATTGCTACGGCATTACTAAGATTTATGTTAAAATTTTAAATCTTTACAGAATGAGAGAATAAAAATTACAACATTGAGAGGAATGTAAGAGATTTCTATTAGACACGAATATTTATTTTTACTTTTTTCAGAGCGTAAATATTTATTGCTAGTGCAAGAAAAGTTTGGAGATACCAAAGGGATAATCAGAAGCCGTAAAATGAAGGACAGACAACACAATGGCTACGCGAAAACGGTCAAACGGAAAAACAATGATCTACAAAACAACAAAGAATTGAGCAACACGAACCCACTAAAAATCAGGGGTGCACACAATCGTTCTGGAAGGATAAACAGTACTTCACCAATTAAATGCATGCTTAATTCTAAAGAAACATTATTAGATGTACAATTCAACATGCATGACGGATATTATTACACTGTACGGTCTGTACCTACGGTGTGAAAAAAATGAGTCAAACTCCATACGAATATGTGACTTGGACATTACGCTGCTATGCAAATTGTTCAATCGTCATTTTTATGTGTCATGTATAATGGAATGCAGTTTTTAATATACACAAATGCTGCATGACAACAATTTTATCGCACTCGTCTTGTATTTAACATGTCAATCGCATAAGACTATCCTAATCATTGCCTATGTACATATAAACGCGTGATGTCGTCATTGTACGGAAGTAAATTACACCAGGGGCTTTTTATTTAATTGGACATCTGACTTAAAAGGAGAATCATTTGCTTCGTTAATGATGGTTTAACTGGTGTCAAGCCCAAGGTAATATCAGTTTTTATAATAATCTACAGAATTTGGTCAATAGAAACCTTACAATAATAATACGAGGTTTTGATCTTAAAGAGGGTTCACATGGTTCAACATCGCACAAAAACAGATAACTTCTTTCTTTACAATGGTTTTATAATCATTTTTCATTACATAAACTTCCGTAACATTCATGATCAGTAGACGTATTAATGTTATGTCATTAAACCTGCCTGTATTACTGCTACATGATGCAATACATCATTCCTGAACACCGGGGAAAATTGCGTCAATGTTTGGTCAATTTCTACATGTAATATTTCTTTATACAATTATTCAATAGCTACATTGATACCGAATAGTCAGGGCTTTGAAATATTTCCTCCCATCTCCTTATTATTTTAAAAGCACGAACAAAATAAAGGTGTATGTCCGCTGTTTGTGTGATATATAGAAAATTTAAAGAATAAAATGGAGGCATCGTATATCGATGAAGAACAGACAACACAATGGCAAAAAGACAAATTACAAAAGGACAAACAAAGATCTACAAACATACATATAAAACTAAAGATCGAGTAACACGAGCCCAAATAACTACCCCTAAGGGTTGGACATAATGTCGTGTGTCTTAAATACAAAGATAATTTACAGAAGATCTTAATTGAGTGTCAGTTTAAGATGAGTAGTAATTGTTGACCCGTGCAAAGTAAATCTTTCTACCACACACTCTCTCTCTATCTATCCACTGGCTTCTCTTTCGACCAGAACACCCTGTTATCGTTAACATGGTATTCTTGAGATCAGCAGCTGACGCATCTTGTGAAGGGTTGTGCACATATTCCGAAAATATGGATTCTATTTGTAAACACATTGAGATCCCTGTTTTTCAAAATAGCTACATGTTGCGTCATTACAGAACTTGTCGATGATACCTGCAATGATATTGCGAAAAATCTACTTGATGGAAGAGGTCGTATGGCACGCCATATCTGCTGACTTTATCTGGTATATTTTAATTAATGGTTAAATAATGTACTTTTCATGTATAACATATTTCTTATGCAATACTAAACTATTTTTAAAGCCAATTTAAATGATATAAATAGAGGTACAACGGTACTTTAACTGGGCTCATTATACAACTGAAGTTAAGCTGTTTTTGATTTCTGTCAGTTTTACGTTTGATATTTACATCGTGATTGTCTCACTAAGTAGAAGCATATTACATGGAGTGTTTTACTGAGAATTATTTTTATTTAGTTCGATTTTTACCAGCCATTTGATACTTCAAAGAATACATTATTGTATTTGGTAGATGTACCGGTAAATGCATTTTAATTCATGAGATTACATATTGTCACTTAAAAGTATCACCTTTCCGACTTTAAAACTCCTGGTTATTTTAGTTTATAGCCTTTCTTCATTTTTATATATACTACCAACTCCAGCTTGTCAATCAATCTTCTGCGTATGATACACACATTTGTACAGTATGTGTTATGAATTTGAATTAAATAGATAATATTAAGTTCATTACATTGTACAATTACCATTCATGTATAGCAACTTTTCGACATCACTTGTATGCGGAGTATTTATCTCTCAGTTGATACGATATTCTAGAGTTTGTGGTTCCTGTAAGCATTTCCTTGATAGATGGTATCAGCTGACCCAATGGTTTCTAGTAATTAAGTTGAAGTCGTCACTTCGAGGGTTCTAGGGTCGCCACCATGATTTGGTTAACTGTTGCGGAATATCTGGCTCATATGGCCACGAATATCTTCCGTTGTCATTGTGACAATTCTGTCCTTTGTTCTTCGTTCATAACTTATTGGACTTTTAATAAGACTAACGCAACGGGTTCCACTACTGGAACAGGAACTGCTTACCCGTCTGGAGTACCCGAGTTCACCTCCGGTTTTAGTGAGGTTCGTGTTTATCAATCTTTATTTTTCTCTTTAGTGTTTTATGGATCAGTGTTTGTCTTTTTGTCCTTTCACTCCCAACCATTGTAGTGTCGGTCCTTCTATTTACATCCCCTTAGGTACTAGTATCTATCTTCAAATATGTCTTCTCATCGTGCTTGAATGTCTTGTCATCAAATATGTCTTCTCATCGTGCTTGAATGTCTTGTCATCAAATGTGGCACAACATCTGATGCAATGACAAGTCTTTGATTTGTAACAAAAAAAAATAATGAGCAATCGATTGTTTGTAAACAATCACTCTCGTGAGATAATTCGCGATATAAAATAGGGTAATATGCAATGTTAAATCACTATAAAGATAGACTTGACGTCTTGTATGTATTTAAAACATTGGTAACGAAGGAGACCTTATTGTCGGACTTACGCTGTACAAAATTCAATTTGTCAAACAAATAATTTGATGAAACATGGTTGGAATATCATCATTTCGCAGTGTATTTTAAGGGTCACAAAGAGTACAAATACATTGTAAAATAGCAATAGTACAGACTTATTGAAGCTGATTTAAGATTTTTCGCCCTTGTGGTGTGATCTGGCGTATTTTCATTTCTTCATTTTCACCCTTTAGACATGTTTGTTGTTATGTTGTACAAATATCCAACAGTCCATTTGAATTAATCGCCCACATCATTTTATTTTAACCTATGTATAACTCCTTAGGCAAGGAATTTACAGTGTAGTTAAAGATATAAATTACTTAACTGTCCTCCTAGGAAATCATGGCGTAATCTGTTGACAATGAAAAAATACAGATTATAGACGAACTCATAAAGTACCTTTTTGATGGATTTTATATATTCTTAGCTGGTTCGTTTTCCGTGTTCGTATAACAATGTTTTACGCTTAAATGGTGATTACAGACAAAAGGGTAGATTAAAGTTTCAATAACTTATTGAAATCATTTATTAAGTGAGGTTGATAAACGCTACGCTACAAACATATTACATAAAATATAGATATGAGAGAAAATGGCGGTATGTCTCATCTACGTTATTTGCCTTAATACAGGCATTCTGCTCTTAAATTCTTATTTCTGCTAATGCTGGTTTCATAATATGTCACTAAGTTATTATTATTATTATAGTTTATTATTGTTACTATTCAATTTCTTTGTATTGTCACATTTCTAAAACAACCAACTTGGATCTATGTGTTACTTTCATTGCATCTATCATGTTTATATTTATGTGATTAATGTTCAATTGCTTCGTTTCATTAATCACAAATGAACATTAATCAATTGTATATTTAAAATTGCTGTTTAAGTGCAATGGGCATCTCGATTGTTACATCCGCCAGTAAAGAATATACAAATACACTATTTTTCGCTAACAAATGTAATATGTTGTAGTTATCCATTGCAGTGTGCACGACACGTAAAAAGATTGGGAAGACAACTAATTTAAAAGGTCAATGTCAGAAAGTCTACCAAAGTAGTATTAGTTGACGACGAAAAATATAATAAATTACTGTCTGAATATGTCACATGAATTGAGTCACCAAGGAAGGTAAATATTTTACTACAGGATAAAGATAAAATGACAATCGTAGGGCACAATTGTATGGATGATATAGCACCAACAACGAACTATACAATCGAAAAAGGTGATATAACAGAGGACCATAACCACCACTCTGAACTTCCACCAAAAACAATAGAAATGAGACCAATTGATGTGAGAGAATCAACATCTACTGCTCCTGGCATGACAACCGTCCTGTGTTATGAAAACACGAATATGCATGATCCAATAATTGATATCTACAAATTATCAGTTTAAGCAATATTATACAACCGTCAGATTTTACGTCATTGTCAAAGAACATAAATATACTAATAAGTATACCTTTAATATACTATCCCAAAAGAGAAACGCAACATGTGAAAAAAATATAATTTACTTCAAATGTTCGACATCATTTTAAATAAAAAAAAATAAGGATTACATTACACTGAAATTTGGCACACTGATTGTTCAGACTTTAAAGTTCATTAAGATGTCAAAATGTATCACATTAAAGTCCAGAGCGCTCAGATGACGTTACTTCATTCTTTTTACTTGCACCCCAAACAATGATACAATTTTGGAAACTGTATACAATGCACAAAACAATAGTAGTAATTGACCTTTATGAGATATATACATTTTTCTAGAAAAAAATGATATTTGTAGCTACTGGATTGTTCCAATGTAATACGTTATTATGGTAATGTTTTAATCGTTAGAAATGATTTACTAAAAAGAAACGTAATCTAGACATTGGTAAGGGATTCAAGAAAACAACAACAGCGTTGATGATTACTTGACCTTTAATGTTGTATCATTATCATACGTTATGTGTAATCGACATATACAAGACATTTTGTAGATGTCATCGGAAGGTCGTGGATTTCCTTCTTCCTGTACAATCAATAATTATCAACTCTACTTGTTTGTGACTTGGTCTACCTCACATGATACAAGCTTATGTGATAATGTTTGTCAGTAACGTGACAAAAGATATCCAGGACCTCCAAGAGAAATTTTGCAAGGCGGAACAAGACTGGTTTGGGCCCCGGGGACAGGCTGAGATTTCTCTCAAAATTGAGGATATGAGGTCCAGTAAAACCATTATGTATATGTTATATAATGCAATGATGGCATTTCTCGTTACAATGTAAATGTGAGTGATGATCAACAACCAGAATTCAGAAGTCCAAGTGAATTTTACATAATTATTTTTCTAAATAAACTAAGTATAGGTAAAATACAACAAAGAATAAAATAAAAAGTCTAGGGACAAGGATATGGGACCCTTAAGATATTCACGGACCCCTTCGTGGCTCTCTGGGCCCCGGATCGATGGACTGACTGAACCCTCCTCTCATAGGCCCTGAAGAGATATGTTTATTTTGTACATATGCACCGATTCCATCATTTAAAAAACTGACCGCCTCGATATAACTGAAATATTGTTGAAACACCTATAATACAAACACTTTGTTAATATGTATTTTAATACCAATATTAGTTGTAGTAAGGTTCCCCTACACGACATATCTTGTTTTTATCCAATTTGATTTAAATGGAAGTTTCGATGCCAGTTAAATTTCCATGGTCGATTAAGTAATCAAATTTATCCGGTGAGCAGGAAACGGATTAATGTCTGATTTACATTGCAAAGAGATGTAATTTGTTTTTTTACTGTAATATACTACTTATTAGTTTCCGCTGTCCTCATATTATTAATATACTGCCAGTTATTATCGTCCTTTGATAATCCTATACATTTAGAATCGGTTTACTGGTTGCATTTACTAGGACGCCCAATGATGTGCTGTGGTAATCATAGAGATTAAAATATAAATAACAGCAAGGAAGAACATATTAAAAAAGATTTCATCTACAACATAAGACTATATATACAAAGTTTTGTTTTGCAGAATAAATGACATAGCTTGTTTATTTTTTTCATGAAATAGTTTGTAATATGACCAGAATTACAGAGTACATTCTTGTCTCGGGAATATTGGAATAAAAGACATTGAAATAGTCATATTCTGCTGTGTTTTCAAAAAACCATCCAAAATATCCCGTCATAATGCAATATAATTTACAAGCAACATTGTTTTTCACCATTGTGTTGTCTCTCCTTCTATTTATGGCTTCTTGTTACACCTTTGGGATCTTCATTTCTTCTTAGAACCACACAAACAAATAATGTCAGAAAAACATGGTGTTTTTATATATCAATGACATCAGTACATGTATTATCGCATTGTCGTCAACAGAAATGTTGGTTGTTCTGGAAAATGTAAGAAAACATCCTTTAATTTTTATTTCCATCCTTTGTCGTTGTATTGTTGTTGTTAAATAACGTGTATTTATTTAACATTTGTAATGCCCTGTATAGCCCCCCCCCCCCCCACTATTTACCATTATGTATGGTCCATAGCTATGTATAAATATATTATTGTTGAAGTATATTTTCATTTTCTTTAGTTTCATGTAAAAATTAAAAAAAAACTATACGGATGTCGAGTTTTAGTTTTTTTTTAATCAAGGTTTTAACGGATTAAATGAAACATATTACTTTATTACATTGAAGTAGTATCATAATGGGTTACATAATAATTTTAATAATCAGATTTAAACAGGTAACCGGTCGTGAAAAAGAGGAAACAATAGTGAATACGTTTACAAAAGACTATAAATGTTAAAGGAACATTAGACAAGTATATTAATGGTTACATCATGTACATACAATGTATACAAGTCACTGAAAGGAACGTATAAAATGCACGTTAATCACATTCAAAATGACTGGCAAAGCATATATAACATAGCTACGGAAATTGAATTAAACAAAACGCATGGATGCATTTCCCTAAAAGGTGTTCTGATTATGAAATTTCAGTATACTGCAATTCTTCTGTGAAAAAAATAATCATATTTCAAATCTTTGTCTTCAGTAAAAAAGAATCCGAAAGCATCATTTCACTAAGAAGTGGAGGATTTGGCCCAGTTTACCAGTTTAACTCCGCCACATTTATTGGAGTCTCTGCACCAAGCCAATAGAGTGAGATGGCTTCATTCAGTCTCTGCACCAAGCCAATAGAGTGAGATGGCTTCATTGAGTCTCTACACCAAGCCAATAGAGTGAGATGGCTTCATTGAGTCTCTGTACCAAGTCAATAGAGCGAGATGGCTTTATTGATTGTTTATTTTTCCATAACTCTACATGAAATAACCGTAGTATATTTCAAAGTTTGATTTGTGTTAAATTTTTACACATTTATTGCATACTGAAAGAAGCAAACACTGATTGATGTGTGCCAATAAATTTCATTTAAAGTAAAAAAGAAATCATAAGTTTTCAGTGAACTAGCTCACTCGAATAGGAGAAATCAGTATTTGCATTAATTAAATGATTTTTAGTTCCAATCCCTTTTCTATATATACGATTCTTATAGTTATTGCGATTGCTTGTGGACAATCAAACCAAAACAACACGAATGAATACTGTATGTTTGGTCCTTTAATTTTGTATCTATATATTTTGACGTGTGTGTTTTCATATTCAGGTATACACGTGTATGTTACAATTGTTTTTACTATTTCTACCAAATACTGACAGCCTTCAACGAGTTGACGATTATGTCAGTTAAACAATTGATATTGATGGAATTGTTGACAATCACTGTTTAAACCAAAATCAACAGACACATGCGGTTTACGAAGTCATACAAATGGGCAGAAAAGATGGTCTTTCAGTAAATATTCAACTTGATTTATTTGAAAAGATGGTTAAGCCAATTTTACTATATGGATGTGAGGTATGGGGCTTCAGTAATAACGACATAAATGAAAAAAGTCCATTTGAAATTCTGTAAATTAATGCTTCATTTAAAATCATCTACACCATCATATATGATATATGGTGAATGTGGGCGATATCCTTTGGAAATAGACATAAAAAGTAGAATCATATCATTTTGGGTTAGAATAATCTCTGAAAAAGAGCTAAAATTGTCAAAAATAATTTATAATGTATATTATCATGTCAATCGCAAATGGTGAACATTTTACGTGGCTAGATCATGTTAAAACAATTATAAATGAATGTGCCTTCGCATATATTTGGAACACAGAAACCTTCGTTAACTCAAACTGGATGTGCCTTACAATTATTAGAAACTTACAAGATTAGTTTGAACAGTATTGGCATTCTTTACTAGATGATGCATCAATAGCTATAAATTACAGATTGTTTTAAAATTATTTTGGCATGGCAGTATAATTTGATATTTTAGATAACAAAAATGTGGTATAGTTATGCAGATTTAGAACAGCAAATCATAAATTACCTATTGAAATTGGAAGATGGAATAACAGAATTTGTACGCATTGTAATACAAATAAACTAGGTGATGAATTTCACTATATTTTAGATTGCCCATTCCTTGAACAAGATTGAAATATCTACATACCAAAGTATGACTACAGTAGACCAAATGTTTTAAAAAATAAATTAGTTTTCTTCCAAAAAGAAATCAGAACTGATCAAGCTAAGCAAATTCATTAATCACTTTAATAAAATGGTATGTACTTCAGGCTTAACCTACTGAATTGTTCATTTATGTACTGTTCTTCATTTCTTTTTCTTCTTTATTTACGTACTTAGTATAACATGTTATTGTATATATTGTACATATTCATTTCTCTATACCATGTCAACATTATGATGGTTTATTGAGAATAAAAGATATATATAAACTAATTGGGAAAAGATACTAACAAACCCTAAACCAATTAAAGTGAAAACATCACATCATTCCTCAACTTTCTGACGTTGGAATTTCATGAATACTATGACGCGTCATATACTTACATGTAACTATATAGATGTACTTTACTGCAAAATTCAATAGATGCACTTTAGCTTAAACTGTATTATTAGATAATTGAATTGTGTAACAATTTTATATAAAATTAATTCCAAAATAAGATACACTTCTAAATAGACTCATTATTAACTATTTAATTTGATATCAGTAGAGAATTTCACCAATTACTTACCTTTATGGTTTGAAAGTTTATTATCAATCTGAGACATCTTTACTTTATTACTTATTTTATTAGACAGATAATTGTATTTATATTAAAAAAAAGAGGTTGTCTGGACTTAAATTTTTTATTTGTTTTAAATTCCTTATCCGCCATGCAGTAGATTACATATTCATGTGTAGATTTATCAGGGAATTGAAGATTTCTTAGAAAATTGAGGAATGTCAGTAATTGGATGTTCAGTCATATTACTGGACATTTTAGCACTTACCGATGCTCTTCAATACCAGTGATATATGTTAATTTATCGTAAACACTTTCCGGTCCTTTCTTCATTCATGACTTATCACCGGGTTTGTAACTAGGTTAACACGGCGGGTGTCACTTGTGTAGCAGGAACAGCTTACCCAGGTGAAGGAGAACCTGAGTGCACCCCGGGCTTTTAGGGGGGTTCGTGGTACTCGATCTTTAGTTTATGTGTGTGTTTGGTAACTAGTTGTTTGTCTTTTTTCTTTTGGCCATTGTGTTATCTGTCCTTCCTCGATTTACGGATTCTGATAACCCCTTTGATATCTTCAAACTCGTCTAACTGTCTTTTATAGTATATTTAATAGATATGACCTGCCAATATAGATAGAGTACAGTTGGTGACCATCATGACATATATATTAAATTATAAAGACATTAATAGACATAGAGAACAATATTGACTTTATATAGTTAAAAGCTCAAATTTATTGGAAATATATTCTTTTTGAAGTCACGGGAATATTAAATATCAAGAAAATGGACATTTTTATTAATTTGCTTGAAATAATAATGTTATTAAGCCGTAGCCAATTACTGCCAATAAAATGTAAACATTGTTCTGGTCATCAATGATAAAAGCTTATAACAATGCAATCATGTTAACACATGGCTTCAGAAATGATTGTTGATATACTTCTACATATACAAAGAAGATATGGTCACACTAGTCTCGAATGTAGAAGATAAGGCAACAATAGTCTGGAATGTATCAAATAAAGATGTTACTCAGTGCACATAGGCCAATAAGCATAACCAGTGCATATAGAGTAATGAGCGTAACAATATTTATAGTTATTACATATTTTACAAATCAAATTTGATATTAAGTTTCGATTAAACTGGAATTATTTGGCTTTCTAATCTTTTGACTATGAACGTGCTTGATGGAGGTTATTATAGAAAACATATTGTGAGCACTAAATTAGATATCTACGGTTTTAATACTGAATACATCTAAATTAATATGACATTTGAGTTTAATAACAGTTTATTGTAAGACATTTCTATTTTCCTTCCATTAATAAATATGTTTCATGTATATATATGGACAAACTACACAATGTAAGATTGGAAGCATTCAGCATATTTCATTTTTATCAAGAATACGTAAACACCATCAGAATAAATATAGAAACATGGAGATTTTTTCTCTGTATTGTCTATTTTTGATTTCCCAGTCAGTATTCTCTAACGTTTAAGTATGAGGTGAGAAAAATCAAACTAAATGCAATACAAATGAAGTAATCACATTATTAACGAAGTATATAATTGGTTTGCGATAAGAATATTATTCTCCCATTTCCGACAAATATATATAACATATGGATGAACCGGTAACTATATACAGGCAATAGACAATATAACAAGCTTTGTAGGACACTTCGGAATACATACGTGACAATGTAACCACAGTTCACATTTGGTAAATTATGGTGTAATAAAAACGTAGATATCTAATTTAGAGAGAACTACGTGTTTCTGGAATAACTTTCTCCTTGTACTCTAAAAGTGATGTTATGTGTTTATACAGGACCGCGGTTCACCTTATTAAATTATTTGTGTTGTTTATATACATTGGGGGTGGGGGGATAAATACATGCATAAGTAGGATCGATTTTGGCTTTTGTAATTGTAGACTTCCGATGAAGTTGTTGAACGCTAGTGACACTGACACTTGGTTGTTGATTTATATATATACCCACGATTTAAAGCATGTTGCGTCTTTTAACCTGTAAAAAAAGACGTCTGTAAACGTGATGTTTAGCTGGTTTTATTATGACATCCATTTTCAATCAATGTAATACTGATCTGCTAGATATGTAACTATTAGATTCGAAATAATTCATAGAAGTCATAGTTTGTATGACGTTTTTACATGAAATAATTTTTCTACGGAAATAATGTTGCGCATGCTAAAACTACATACAATACCAAGTATGATTTATTTCTTAAATAACTTCTCGTATTCTGAAACAAACGACGAATTTGTCAGTTAACGGATTAGTTAGCGTATTGTGGTATAACATGTATTCGGCTATCTATATCTGCGATCGCTAAACTTTTGACAGATAGTGTTTAACAATACCATCATCTAATTTTGTTGATCGTCTTAAGGAAATCGGTTTTATTGGTGGAGGAAACCGGAGTACGGAGAAAACCACCGACCTGCCGCAAGTCACTGACAAACTTTATCATATAATGTTGTATCAAGTACACTTCGGTAAGAAATCATTTAGATATGATTCAGCACCAAATAAAGCCATGATTATGGCATTGCTTGACCAGATTAAAAATATATTTATTCTTGGTATGGGGGGCAAAATGCCACCATGAGGCATGCAAAATCCATTTAGTGCTGCCTCACAACTAAATATTTCCTTCCTTTGCAAATAGTTTTATTTTTATAATCTACTTTATTTTTGTATGTCTCAATCCTTCCGCGATTTAAGCTGGTGACAAAAGCAAAGGCTTTGATCAGATGAAGCCAATATATGTTACACACGACACGATTTTCCACATGGGATACTATATTATTGAACAAAAGATGGCGATAAAACAGACATACATTTTATTAATGTTTGGCAAAATTTTAATAAATAAATCAGGCAATGAATACCGTTAGTTAATAAATCATGAAGTTTACTGTTTGTTTTTCATTGCCGATTTACCATTGATTATTTCTAACATGTATATTTTGAAAAAATTGTGAAACTTTAAAAAGAATAATTCCTGATTGCAAAAGAACGATGTGATGACTGCATCTTCTGGTTTGTGTAATAAGTAATGAAACATTTGTTCAGAGACATTTTAATACTTTATATACAATTGTGCAATGATGAAGAAAGCTGTAATAACACTGTTGTTTATAGGCAATCAACACGTTGTCATAGCGGCATAAACAATCCAGCTTATGTTCTGTTTATGACCCATTCTAGATATAACAACAAAAAAGATAATAGTCAATTAAATCGATTAGATACAAAAACTTGAAGGAACTGCTTATTCTTCCGGAACACCCGTGTTCACCCCAGTATTAGTGCGGTTCGTGTTGTTCGATCATTGGTTTTCTGTGTATTGCTTTGTAGACCACTGTTTCTCCATTGACTGTTGTATTGCCTGTCATGTGATTTATGGCTTCTGAATACCCCTTTGGTATCATCAAACTTTCTTATTACAATGTATAAGAAGAGTGATTATCCAGTTTTCTCATTTTGTTTAATTCCCACCACAACGTCACCAAATGACTCACCTGATATCTTTACTCAAATGTTTTATGGTTGATATAATATCAGGTGAGTAATCATAGAGTGTGGTTGTAACTTTGTTTGGAGTTCTATCATTTGTCTTATTCTTAGTGCCTTTAAGTCTGTCTTTCTGATTGTTTATCTACTCATTGATTGCGACATTTTTTTTTACTGATATAAGTATCAATATAAACTGACATGTTTTAGTACATGCAATTATAATAAGTATAACACCATTTTATTTCTGTCACATACAAGATAAATCGACTTTGTGAGGATTATACGTACATCCTTTGTAAATAAATTGCAGATTATGGCATTTCAAGATAAATGCATTTTATGTCTCGATATAATTTATTGTCTGTATATTTTCTATAAATAAACTTACCAAGTAAATATGCATCAAGTGAACTTGACAAAAAGAGGTTTACATGTCAAGGAAGTTTTATAGCACTTTTTGACATTTATAAAATAAAATTAGAAACTTAATGTCAATGAACGTGAAAAGAACAATGATCTAAAACGCGTTTTTTTTTAAAATCCAGTCAATGGCTTATCGTCACCGTTGCTGTTACTGTGATACATTGTTTGTCTAGTAAATCGTCATTTTATCACAATATAGTGTCGTAATCAAGTTTGATAGTACTGGATTTTGACCTGTCTAATTAAGAAAAGATACAAAAAGGGTGGTTAGAAGCCTTAAAATCAAGAGGGACAGTCAATACAATGACCTATATATAATGGATGAAAAGGCAAACAATGATCTACAAAACACTACACATAAAAATAAAGACCGAGCATCACGAACCCAACTAAAATCTGGGTGTGAACTCGGGTGATCCGAAATTGACAAACGAAACATATCCGTGGTTATTTGTGACAGATATATTCCGAAACGGTAAATCAAGTCATGGTAACGACCGTAATTCCCTTCAAATTTTAAAAATGAAGACTTCAACCTAATCACTAGGACTAAATCATTTATTTGATGGTTAAGTGTGGAGTTGTCAGAATAAATCCATTGTATGTCCCTAGCAACCAAGCACATCAGTAACATGTACAACTACAAAATGTGCTTTGTAAGTAAATAACTGAAGACTTGTAGAGATCGCAGAAAAAATAAAAATATCTATTTATTTTACGCAATTTAGATAAAGTTAAGGAAAGTAATATTAGCTACACCCCACAGGGAAAAACCTAAACTACTTTCTTGTCTCTAACAAAATAATACATATCAACAGTAATGTTTTTGACTTACCGGTATCATAATACAAGAATAATTTATTACCATCTTAGGCGTTATCATAAATCTTCAGTCATTCCACGAAATATGTGAAGGTATCAAATATGGAATAATACAATGGAAAACAGAAAAATGGAGAAAGTGTCAAAAATAGTCCAATGAACACACACAAAACAAAATACTTAGCAAAGCGAACCATCAAATTGCCATAATATAACAGTAGCCGTATACAATAAATTTTGGCATTTGTTTCAGTATTTTGTGTGTGTGTGTGGGGGGGGGGGGTTGACATATTTGGCAGAGAAATCGCGAAGCAATGAATCATATGTCAAACAAATATCAGCAAGCAATACATTATGTATGAGTAACGTTGTCAGATCTATTTACGGAAGAGGCGATTTACATGTTTCCTAGCTATAGTTTGTTCTCTGAGACATTATATCAATTGATTGACTGCAAATTAACGACAAGTGAACAGTAATGCAGCAATATGACAGGTTTACATACAAAATATCATGTATGTAAAATGTAGCGCTGGGATACGACTTTTGATAGATGCTTTGATTGGCACGTGAAAGGGACTATATAATCGGTAAATTAATAATTAATATGCTTGCTTAGTAGACACCAATTAAAAGTCATCCAAACATGACCCAGGCATTAATGTGATCCGTCCTTTTGGTGAATTGTCTATTTAGTTGGTGTAACACCACCAGCTAACGTTCCTTTCGTACATCCTGCAGCGCAGAAACCAGGTGTTATATGTACAACCGATATTAGGTTTAAAGTTACCCAATAGGTCAGAACCTTTAATGGAAAATACTTTCATTCCATGCTTGCTTGGAATCGTCACCTTGGTTAAAATTATTAGTCGACTGAGGAAAGTTATATTTCAATTACATGTCTTTTAAAATTGTCTTGGTATTTGTTCATTTTGGTAAAATTTAATTTGTAAAACATTTGTATCATTCGATCAAAAAGCATCTATCCATCAATTAATACATAAAAAAATGAATCTGATGAATGTCAATAGTCTGATTGATTTTATGAACTTAATTTAAACATCTTCCAGTTTCATCCAGTCGCATCAACGTCTGTGTGGGAAACTGTAAGATGAAAATATGACATAAAAAATAATATACAGCAATTTAGTTTTTGTTTGATCGGATTATAGGCACTGTTGATCAAGTATATTCCATTCAAACAGTCAGTCTTACAATTATATGACAATGGAAATAATTCGATCCGTCTTCAAGCAAGAATAGGCAGGAAATGGAATCTGAATATATTAAGACATTAGTTTAGATTGCTTCAAACGCATCATGTATAACATATAGCGTGAAAACCGAGATTACAAAATTCGACAGATTTATTGATTATGAACTACGTGTGTTTAACACAACTTTCCACTTTTCATTGTAGTGCCTGTATCAAGCCAGGAATGTTAGCAGTCACGTATATTTGTGTTGGGGTATCGGTTTTAACTGCGTAAACAAAAATACCACAGTCAGTAGTTACACAATTCATTCCGAGAATCGTAGAAAGAGAGTCAAAATCAACTTAACGCACATTCTACACGGTTAGGAATTTAACTTTGTTTACAATATACACAAATCTTACAGTCAATTTGTATTGGGAAAAATGTATTTCTTTAAATGTCTACTCTTGTCGCTTCTAATAGTATGTAAATGTTTTTATTATATAGATAGGTGTGAATTATGGAGATTTATCCGTGAATTATCAGTTTTTTCCCGCCAGAATTACTTTTAGACAACTATAAATGTAGTGGTTACGTCCCTTGTGATACGGTGAATACACACATGATTGTAAACTGAAACAACCAAACAAATGAAAATAAAGTTTTAGTACTTTTATAAATTATTTTAATTGAATCATTTTATTTATACATTAAAATCAAACACTTGCTTATTTTAAATCGAATCATTTCACTAGCATAACACAACAGATTTAAATATAAACAAACAACGGCAATGTTAAAAGTGCATTGTTGATTGTCAGTTTCCTAATTTCTTTCACCACCCCTTTTCAATGAAAAATCGTCTGCTTTGAACAATCTTAGAATTAAAAAAAAAAAACCAACAAAATGTCTGATCATTTTCACGCATATACGGCAGCTGTAGTCTCCATATTTTTAGAAGAAAATGATTTTGACTTGGAAAATGTGGAAATGCCAGAATTTAATAGATGCCCAAACAAATGTTCCAAATTCCAATGGCAATACAAATGAAAATTAATATCAAACTAAAGCCCGGCCGGGTAGATTTCAGAACGTTTCATTTGAGGACATTGATTCATTCCTTAGTTCGAATTATGTTACACACGACTCGGACAATAATAACACACCGTGCCTGGTTCCTCAGATAAATCGGATTGACATGAGTCACAATTGCAATGAATTTTTCCACAACTTTACAAATCCGCCCATATTCAAATAAAATTCAGAAACTCGTCCTTCATTTAAATTTCCAATTTTTTTCATCGAAGCGACAATACTTGACTTGTTTGAATGTGCGGCCATATTCATTGATTGATTACACATTATCATTGCTCGTAGATTCATACGCGTGGAATGAAATATACAAATAAAATAAAATAATATAAAAAGTCTATATAATAAACAGTATAACTAATCGTAGATTTTGAATATCAAAATAAGACCACTCGTGACCGAATACGCATTAAGGATTAAACTCGTGGACGGAACAAGTTCCGCTCACTCGTTTAATCCTTATGCGTACTTCGGTCGCTCGTGGTCTTAATATTGATATTGAAAATCTACGATTAGTTATGCTATATTTATTTGGAGAGATATCTCTATACAAAGAAATGTTTGAAGATACTATATGGGTGATCGGAGGACGACAATACCACGGCTACAAAAACCTGCAAAAAGGCCCAACAACGATCTACACAATACTATATGGGTGATCGGAGGAAGACAATACCACGGACACAAAAACCTGCAAAAAGGCCCAACAATGATCTACACAATACTATATGGGTGATCGGAGGACGACAATACCACGGCTACAAAAACCTGCAAAAAGGCCCAACAACGATCTACACAATACTATATGGGTGATCGGAGGACAATACCACGACCACAAAAACCTGCAAAAAGGCCCAACAACGATCTACACAATACTATATGGGTGATCGGAGGACGACAATACCACGGCCACAAAAACCTGCAAAAAGGCCCAACAACGATCTACACAATACTATATGGGTGATCGGAGGACGACAATACCACGGCCACAAAAACTTGCAAAAAGGCCCAACAACGATCTACACAATACTATATGGGTGATCGGAGGACGACAATACCACGGACACAAAAACATGCAAAAAGGCCCAACAACGATCTACACAATACCATATGGGTGATCGGAGGACAGACAATACCACGGCCAAAAAAACGTGCAAAAAGGCCCAACAACAATCTACACAATACTATACAGAAACCTAATGATTGAGCAACATAAATCCCATAA
Organism: Gigantidas platifrons; assembly: GCA_002080005.1. Classification (NCBI taxonomy): domain Eukaryota; kingdom Metazoa; phylum Mollusca; class Bivalvia; order Mytilida; family Modiolidae; genus Gigantidas; species Gigantidas platifrons. The sequence continues at coordinate 417,377 of MJUT01006931.1, forward strand.
CAACCGGGGATGAACTTTGGTAATCCGGAAGTGTAGTCAATATATAGCTATATTTTGATAATGTATTGACCATTTTTAATCAAAATTTTATGACATGATATGGCTGAAATGTTATCAAAACGATGGTTACCAAGAGGCTAATGATAATGAATGATCTGGATATTTAGATGCATTCCATTTATATCATTCATATAATACTGAAAAGAAAATTACATCATTGGGCATTGAAAATATTGTAACAGACTTAGACAGGAGCAATGTTCAAACATATATAACCAGACTACAGCAGTTAGTGATTGAGTTAACCGAGGCAAGTGTTCTGTGTGTCAATTTCTCCGTATGTTAACCTTGTAGAATCAGACCACTGTAGGACGATGTATTACTGCTACAGTTAATGTAGAACATAAAGAACATTATTCAATTACTAGCGTTGCACATAATCTTAAAGACCTTCAATTGAATACTTGGATGTCGAACTATTTTAAATAGCTCACTGTAACCACAAATCCTTCAAATCGAATTACGCGACTAGAATTGTGTTCTATGTCGTATTTTATTTTATTTTTTAACAAAAGCAATAAACTGTCAATTTCTACGATGTTCCATGTCATTTATCTACTTATAATTTACTCAATTGCCTTAAAATAAGCCGACAGCTTAACCGGATATTTGAATCATATCCAGTGGTATATCAATACAAGTCATACTTTTGGAGGAAAGAAATGTTTTAAGATGCATTTGTACCAAAAGGGTAATTAGAAGTAGTAAATCGAAGGATAGATAACAAAGATCTAATAAAAAGGACAAACAATAACACTGCACAGAAAACTAAAGATGGAGCAACACGAACACCCGAACACCATTGATATTGGAGGTAAAGCAAGTGTCCTGGAAGGGTAAACAATTCCTGCTCCCCTGCCTTACTCTTGCTAAAAATGCGATGGTAAGACATGAAAGGGAAAATTAAATCAAAGTACATTATATACTTCACTGTTATTGTGTGAACGGCAAATAATAACTTCAAAGACTTCGAATGTTCTAACTTTGATGTGATAATGATCTATAATTTTACGTTTTACTGGTAAACATGAGATACATAAGACATTATATAATTTTGTGACATCGTTGTGATCAAATCTGTAACGCTTCTGGCTGTCAACGATTTATACTTCCACTGTTTCAGGTATACACCTGCAGCGTATCATTTTCTAGCTTTACATGTCATATTCATCTCCTGTATTAGCATTTAACAAAGAAGGAATTATTTGGCTTAGTCAATATATTAATAACATGGAAAACAAAAAATACTATACTGGAATCTCAATTCGAAAATCAAATATCAAAATCGATACCCTTAACACATAAATACACGTCTGCTCACTTTCCTGGCTTGGTACACAAAAAGTGGCGGAGTTAAGCTAGTTTCAGGTGCCTAATCCTTCCCTCTTAGTGAATTTATTAGGTCATGCAAGAGATGTCCACATGCGAGTAAAATACCAAACCTCACTAGCGATGGTAAAGTGTAAGGGAGGTAACTCATTTTTACTTATGGAATTTCGTCCCGGAAGTTTTCGGGTTTTTCCCATTTCAAGCTTATAGACCACCATCACAACAACGATTTTTTATACGAAAAATACTTCGTTTTAGAGTTCCAAAAGTTAATAATGACTTGTAGAAATGATTTTTGCAAGCGTATTTGAAACATTGATTCGTAGCAGACGAAAATAAGTTTGAATAAAGACACAACGAAGTGTACATTGTAAGTTTTGAAACTGTTTAAAAGGTAATACGCAGTTGGTATGCAGACATTTGTTGAGTCAAACTATGTATGAAAACAATCAGTAGTCGAATATTTACAGGTAGGCGCGTAAATTTGTAAAAACAAGTGATTTTTGAGAGCACCAAATCAGCCTCGCTCTGAATCTATGTTCACCGAGATGGCGGCGTCCATGAAATTTCATGACAACAAAGTAAACAATTGTTCAAAATAAGTTCATTGATCAATTTATCGATGAAAATACAATATATTCATTAATTAATTAACTTTTAAGATGGAAGTAAATATTAAAACAGCCTTAGATATTTATCATCAGAGCAAAAAACATTTCGGAACCAGACTACTTACTGGATTCGTTTGCAGAAAAAATGTCATATCGGGACTTCTTGTATTAATAAAGCAGCCATGCTTGCAAAATTGCACAGATGTAAGGACAAATTAAAAGGTGATTGCTTGATTGGTGAGAGAGAGAGAGAGAGAGAGAGAGAGAGAGAGTTGTGCAACAAAGGTTAGCTGCAAGTATTAAAAAAAAAGTCAGGATCTTCGAGCAAAAAACATATTACTTCAACAAAGAAATCTAAATCGTCATGATGTGAAATCAGCAAATCCAGCATGTAAACGTTTGAAAAATCAAATAATCAAAAAGGGTAAGTAAATTTCATAATTTTGTTACTTTTTATGATATTGCCTTCAAATATACCGCATTATGCTTCGAAAGGGCATAGATTGCATTTTAGTTCATTTTGGGAGCCACATCCCCTGTATCTATATACCAGTTACCATCCCTACTCACAAATGTCTAACAGCGTTATTATAAAGTACGCTATAATCTTGAACATTATACATAATATATTTAATCTTCGTGCCGTTCAATCTTTAGTTTTGTTTTGTCTTTTGACCAGTATATTTGTCTGGCCCTTTTCGATTTACATCTTCCTTTTACCCATTTGGTATTTTCAGAGTTCCAGCGCTCACTATTTTTGCATACAAAACGGAGATCGTGTTGTCATCATATCGTGCCGGTACCTATTTTGACGCGGACCAGAAATGACGCACCGAGATGCATTCGGGTTTTATTTATGAACCGCAAAACCTATGACCTTCAGAGGTTTGAGGTTTCTTCACGTTGACGGCAGTGTTCGCTGTTGTATCCCACAACATGTTTAAATCACCCATAAACAAGGTTAGAAATCGTATAGTTTTGTTATTCATATAAAACCGCCATTTTTCCTTACGTCCAAAAGATCGTTTACTAAAATAGACCCACGATTGGCCTAACACCCTTCACAGTTTCCGTCTGTTGACAGGCTGGTTGGGCATATTAGGTCACTGGACTGTTATGTGGTGAGCATTCCGTACTAAAAAAATATTCACTTTCAAAGTGTGACAATCGCTTATATAAATATGATTTTCAATGAATATAACGAAATATGGCAAAAAGGAATTAAGAACTGTTTTATAAATACATCTTTTCTTTGGAGCAATTAAGAACTAATGAATAGTATTGAAAATTATTTTAATACAGTTATGACATTTTTCACTGATCAGTATTAAAATATATCATGTTAAACATGTCTAAAATATTGAATTAATATATTTCACAATACTGTAACTTACTAAAAAAAATGGACGTTCATTATGGACAGTGCTGTTGGATTTGACATTTAAGTTGTTAATTTGGATGTTGTTGTTTGGATTTTACAACTTTGGACATTCGTCAAAGACAGTGGTTTCAAATGGAAGCATTTTTTTGATTAGCAAGGTAAGCTGTAGTGATAATATATTGGTAGAATAGGAGTGCGTCATTTCCGGTCCCTGAACAAAATGTAAACACATTACCTGTGTACCAAGAAAATGTTGAAAATGGCATGAAAACAAAATAATTATTAATCATAATGCAAATTAAATCGATAGAAAAGAATAAATTCTTTATTTTTATGCAGAAATTTTAAAACAACAATCTATCGTTAAACGATAGCAAACAATTATCTGCTTAGGTGCGTCATTACTGGTTTCACGGGGATATACCACGGGTGCTATACATTGTGTAGATGATGAATATGCATTGGAAGCACCTTTAATATTTTTCTAAGTGTATTTTCGCAATTTCCTGGCACTAAAAATGATACCACGGAAATCCAATTTTCATGAGCAACAAGTTAACTTTTGAACATAAATTTTGAGAAACAAAATATTAAGTAGAGCATTACAAATATGTAGTTGACTTAGACATTTTATCTTGTCAAATGTGTAGTGGGTTAAGCTTGATTTGGAATCAAATACAATTAACATATGGTGCAAGGATCGTTTTTACACATCATTTTTGAGAAAATACATAAATAAATTGAAGCACATTTCTCAATGTTTTTATTCCGGAAGTAAATTGGTCAAAGTTTTCGATGTGTACGCAACTGCGTTTTTGCTACGCGCCTGGTATGTTATCTTCATCTTCAAATAATTACTTTCCTTGGAATGTTTTATATATTTTAAACTAAAGTACAGTTCTGATAGAACTGTAACAGTCATAGTTGTCAAGCCCTTGTCGAAATTAATTTAAAATGAAAAGTAGGAACAACAAAGTAAACAATATCATGAGAGGTATTATATATCTTAACAACTGTTATGTAATAACTCTAATAACTACTTTGTGATCAAACGGTTCTATCACGAAACTCTATGAAAAGCAAATGGATGCTAAATTAAAACACTCATTAGATAAGTACTGCTCTTTAGTGTAGAAAACACGATACATTAAAAACAACTTGAAGTAATAAGAGAACAACTATCCCTTTAAATTCTCAACTTGCATGTCTAGTAGCGCAAATTGTTTTGATTTGAGTAATCGAGCAAAGCTCTTGAATCAGGACTGGTTACCCTTCCGGAGCACATGAGTTCACTCTCTGTTTTAATGGGGTTCGTGTTTTTTGATCTTTAGTTTCTGTGTAGTGTTTCGTAGATCGCTGTTTGTTCTTTTTCTTTTAGCCATTGTGTTATCTCTCCTTCTTCTATTTACGGATTATGATTACCCCTATGGTATATTCTAATCACCTTATCAATAGTACAAAATACTCGTCTTGCCAGCGCAAGAATGATGTAGTGTACGAGGAACCCTTGTTCTTAGGAATTACAAATTTAGAGGAAGATTTGTTATTTTAATCTCTTTTTATACATTTGTACTTATTACATACAAAATAATAATTGAACTATTTTGGTAGTGTAATGGTAACTTTCACACATGTGACGTTTTATATTCTATCCCTGATCCTGTCACACCAAATACTATATATACATTATACATTATATTGTTTTTCTCTACGCTACATTTTCACGAAAGATACAGCATTAAGAAACAAGAATAATTGTGCTTTCTGAGTCTCAGTGATTAATGTTTATGTTCAAGTTAGCAACAATAAATAACGTGGATAAAAATTGCACAATGGTTGGGATATGAACTGTTACATGGGAAGGGAAATTGTTCAGACGTTCTTATAAAATAATTGTTCTGTAGACAAATAGACAAGGAAGTTATGATATCTGGATCAGTATATTTGTTCTCCAAATTATAACAAAAACCTAATAAAAAGCAGTATAATGAAGTTAAAAGAAATATGAAGGTTTTTAATTTGGAAATGATTGCTTTAATGTACTGAATTTATTTGCCAATTAAATTAAATGATATAACGTTTATAATTGTCATTAATTGCATTCAGTGAAGGAAGAAGGACGCATCAAGGATATAGTTTTCAATGACATTTGAAAGTAGATCATGTTCAAAAATAAGTCAGAACATTGGAAATGTATTCACTTTAAGCCTACCATGACATAAGCATTATTATTTTCAATACCATTTCAGTTATATCTTTGCATGCAGTTTCTCAATATGGGTGTTCATGGAAACCGACGATATGTCACAATGAAAAGCAACATTGAGGCTACTAAATTGATGAAGCTTTGTATAATGCAGGAACAATGTAGAGAAACCACAAGGTTTATCGGAAGCCTTAAATCGAAGAAGGACAAACAATATTCTACAAAACACTACACAGAAAATTAAAGATCAAGCAATAATAATTTGTACCTGTTAGTTTTTCATTATCAAAGTAAATAGTCAGTCTTGAATGTTTATATATTATTGAACTTGTGCTCATCTTGATTTGTCACTGTACCTTCAGCAATGTATTGAGAACAGAAGACATGCTAAGAGCGGTTTTTGGATTTGCCAATATAGAATAAACTGTCAAAGATGAATGAAAGGCTACATGGCGTTACGCCGCACGAGATATTTTAAGTGTATCGCAAAATAAATCCAACTAAACACTGAATTTTAATTAGATTTCTCTCGAACCTTTCATATTCATATTTTGCTAGGTCAAATCTGTGTGTATGTTCCTCATTAATATTTGTGTGCAATCCGGTAGATAGAATTATGACCTAGTTTATCCACCAGGACCCAGTTGTTCAACTTGTCGTTAACTTAACGCCCCGTTATCTTTATCGTGCCGTTAAATATTCTAACGATGCGTTACTTAACCTAACGTTAAAATTGTGTTGTTCAACTAAATTTTATCGCATCGTTAGTTAACGGTGGCGTTAAATTTTAACGACAGGTTAGAGAGTATGTTATTACCCATAATTCATGATTTTAATTAAAAAAAAGACTTCTCTAAAAAAAAAAGATGGCTGACACATGTTCAGAAAAGAAAAGAGACAGAAAGAAGAATTTTAGCGAAGCAGAGATAAATTTGATACAAGATGAGGTGGAGAAAAATTTTTCCCTTCTAAATGAAAAATTTACTACTTCCAAAGCAAACCAGAAAAAATTGCAAGTATGGTCAGATATTAGTAGGATGGTGTCTGCCCTGGGTGTTGCACAGAGAACACCTAAGGAGTGCAAAGACAAATGGGGCAATACCAAAAAAGAGGCCAAGAAAGTCTATTCCTTAGCCAGAAAGGAGCAGAGGCAGACAGGTGGTGGTCCAGAAATAAAACTGGTCACACCTGCAATAAATAGGACCATAGACCTATGCAGAGATTCGGCCGCCTTCAATGGCATTGGAGGGTTTCAAACCAGTATAAATGGTAATTTATGTTCATTTATTCATCAATTCAAGCTAATCCCTTTTAGATTTTAAAACTCCCATAGTTCTTATAATGTGCAATCTCTAATAATAACGTGCAATCTCTAATAAGATCGATTAGTGCTTATTCAAAGGTTGTCGTCTGCTCGGACAGTTTCCATTTTGACGCTCTAGATAATGACCTTAACCTCACAACTGTAAACATGATTTGGTACAAATGTCTTTTCGGCTATATTTAAACCTTATTTCAGGTCTTTGCAAATTCCCTAAGTGACCTCGATAACA
>MJUT01006931.1:429705-457939 GCA_002080005.1 Gigantidas platifrons
AAGTTCGCCTGTTGGAAAAAACCATACCTAATCTTATTCTGCGTATGGTTGTCTGTGGGCCACTTAATGAATTGGTCTTTCCTGGCAATAAGTGCATTCGTCACATTATCCACAATCCTTGACACGGTTCCTTTATTGTATCCAAGTGTATCTGCTATGACCTGTAGGAATGATCCTGAAGCATAGAACCGTAGTGCTATCTTTACTTGGTCTTCAACAGTTAGCCTAGTAGCCTTGTTTGTTGTCCTCTCAAGGTCCTCCCTCAACAAATTTGCAATAAAATTAATTGATTCCTGTCCAAATCTGTATCTTGCCCTAAGTTCATCATCTGTCAGATTTGTAAGGTGACAAGCAGTAGCCCTGTAAACTTTTTCCTTCCTATGAAGTGGAGGCATCATCAAAGCAGCCATTTTGAAGTTTGAATGATAACCTGCCGTTAACAATTTTAACGGAGGTCTGAACCACCGTTAAAATTCATACAAGTTAACGGAGGTTTAACGGCGCGTTAAATGTAACGAAGTGTTGAACAACAGATTTAACGTAACGATAAAATTTAACGGAGCGATAATGAATTTAACGACAGCGTTAGTGCTAACGACAAGTTGAACAACCGGGCCCAGGAGGTTACAGATCTTCCGAAAGTATAAATGGTAGTTATCGAGAAAAACCTTTGCAATCTTTTTTATATGGCAATTAAAATATCTTTTCATAAACCAACCATTAACTGACATGATACATGATTCATTGTTTTAAAAAACAAACTTCTTCTCATCATCAATATAACTGAACTGCTGCCGACTTGAGACATTAAACAGATTATCCATCCATCATTAATGCTGTCTATCTGAATTGTGATTTGATATCTACTTCCTCAATTTCAGATTTTTTTTAAATATATAGAATTATTTTCGTATTCCCTCTGTATATACTATATGTAATTAATTTAATTTGACGTTCAAAGGAAAATGAACTAATTGGATTTATCTTCATGAACCAACTACAGCGTTTAAACGTCACCTCATTACCAACTTTTGGTCTTGGTTCATATCTACTTTAAGATTCGTTGGGGCACAACACTCTTCGGAATTTTATTAAAGTCTGACTTATACTATATTTGTGACACAATTTAATTATGAATAAATAAAATACTGATAGAAATGGAGGAAAACTGTCACGACTACGGAATAAGATATTTAATTGCTACCGGGTCAGAAAATATACAGTACGGCACCAGTGCAATAAATATGCATTACAGTATCGGAGTAAGTTACCTAAACACGAACACATGAAAAACTAATGGAATTGTGTTCTTCAAAGAAGATGTAAATTCATCGTTTTCAAGATCAAATTCGACAAAATCAGGAGAAGTGATGCACACCTTCAAACTGTGATATTAGAAACATTCCTCGCTACACGGACATTGTATTATCATCGTAAATCGACCTCAAAACATTTGGATCGATGACTTGCATTACATATGACCGCGGATTTAACCTGAAACCCTTAAAAAACATTTGAAGCAGACTATATGCTAGTTTCATGTTAATTGTTATCTTTTTATGTCCTTGTTAAAACAGACCAGTTCATGTTACAAATGTATTTTATTAAAACAAATGTAATTTCACGTCTAAAGCGGAAGTCAGTTCAGGAAGATCACTTTATTGTTTTCTTCATCTCAAGTTACAGAACTAAGTGACTGATTCCACTCCAAAAGTTTTACATTCGCATCATTTACAGTAACATCTACATCTAATGTGTTGGTCATTTTACAGACAGATTATCACATATACAGATGTACGAAAAGTTTAGAAATACCAAAGTGGTAATCAGAAGTCGTCAATTCAAGAAAGACCGACAATACAATGGCCAAAAGAAAAAGGATAAACAATGATCTACAAAACATTACTTAAAAAGCTAAAGATCGAACAACACAAACCTCACTGATAACTAGGGCTGAACTTCGGTGCTCCGTAAGAGTAAGTAGATCCTGCTCCACATGTGGCACCTGTCATGTTACTATTGATACAAACCCTGTGATATGTCATGGTCATGAAGGAGGACAGGACCCTATTATGATTACGACAAACGGAATATATCCGTGGTCATTTGTGAAACAGAAATTCCGTAACGGTAACGGTTAACCTAGTCATGGTGGCGACCGTAAAACTTTTGAAGAGATGATTTCACCTTAATCACTAGGAACCCTTGGTTCAGTAGCTTTCTTGTTAGCAGCAACCCTCTATCAAGGAAATCATTGTTGCTACATATTAGCATTTGTGCACGCATTACATTTCTGTTGAAATCTGAGAAAGAGATTCATTGAAGACCGATTGATTGATTTTTAATGAACAGTAGTTAAGCTATATTAATGACGATATATTATTATGTAGGTGATAAGGTGACACTATGATGGACCTTGGATGAATAATGCAATTGTCGCTTGTACTATCCGAGATTATTGATAAGGCTGACAAAGATTCAATTACTGCGGGCCAGCAACTGCTACTCCGAGCAAAATGTTGACCATTCGGAATAAATGCAAGTTGTGTTTCCTGTGCCAGGAACACGCTTGTCTCAAAACACGAATCACTATTATATGTTCAGTCTGTATATTATTTAGCACCCCCTCCCGCATAACCATCTTTATGAGTAGTCCAAATCATATTTGTATACATACACCCAAGACTTATAAGAACGGACATTGAACACAAATTTCCCTCGTCCGTCTAACAAATGCGTTTGAGATATTGTGCCATTTCATGTAATTATAATTTATTCTCTGTTACTTTTTATTATTACCCCGAGTAGGAAATGCCAGGGAAATGTTTGGTTTTCGCACATATATAATAAAATTCATCATGCTCTACCAAAATGTGGCTATGGAGTATACAAAGTTGTTGTTTTATCTACGTTACCAGTGTCAGGCACAGGTATAGGAACCGCTTTCACCATCTTTATGTCAGAAATACTTGAGCAGGTATATACTTTGTGTAATCTATATCTTCAACAGTTTCATTTCAATATTTTATTTAATCTTTGCACAGTGATTGCAGTCATATTCTTGGACTGATTCGATAAATTAAAGAAACCATTCATGTGCAAAACCTGGTGATTTTTGTCTTGCATGCAATAGAAGGTACATAGTGTGCAAAATGAAATTAAAACATATTTTATTCAGAATTATTCAAACTTTGCACACATATTAAAGATCTGAGCCTCTTTTTGGATTTATTTGACAAAATAAAAAAAAAACACCTTTGAAACTTAGTCAAGGGTGTCTTTGCAACCTAATTTGTGTAATATTTAACTTCAGTAGTTTACCCAAACATTATTCACACTTTGCAGTGTTTAGACACCAATTTGTAAAAACAATTCCATGTATAGAACTTTCGCCAGCCCTAGAGTGTACATATAAAGTTAGTTTGTGTTATCTGTAACTGTAATAGTTTCTTTTATGGAACTCTTAGTAATATAACACAAGTGGAATATGTGCACCTCGAAAATAAAAACAATTATCAGATTTTCAATGTATAACTCCAATGACTCACTGTATTGTTCACCTGTACTAGATTGTATATTACACGTACTTATATACAGTCCTTCCCCATAACGTGACAATTAAGAATCTTTCAGAATTCTACAGCGACACAGATCCAAAAACACAGTTTTATATTTAAAAAAGCGCTTGACAATTTCCCGTTTTTATATTTCAAATAGGAAATTGGCAATCGTTTTTAAAATCCAGATTACGAGTTTGTGTAAAGCTTCCGTTTTCTCTCAGTACTTCTTGTTTCTAATATTAAACGACCGTTTGATAATTTTAATTAATATTTTTTATGCAGAAGAAATCAAACATCGATAGTAAATTACACGTAAAACGCTTTAAGATAGCAGAATTATGAAAACAAAAATTATATTGAAATTTGGTTTGTCGTAATGAAAATGAAATATTTTAAAACTGTAAAAACTTATCAAACAATTGAATGTTGATTAAACCGACAATCACAACAGCCAAAAACTAATTAGTTGTTTTTGTGGATCATAAATGTTTTGTGGATCATTGGTTGTGTTTCCGCCCTCTTTATTTTGTCATTGTTTTGTCTGATCTTCTCTGATTTACAGCTTCTGGTTATTCCTTTATGATCCTCAAACCTTTCTTAAAAACATTTGTTTGTTACTTTAGTTTACTTCTCTTAGTTACACATACTTAGTCAAGATAATGTGATAAGTAGATTAGCTTTCACTTTCATCTCGCCGTAGATTTACAAGTGTGGTAGGTCGTTTCGATCTTTTCAGTTGTTCACCATTAGTAATATTTTTTATTAGTAGTTTAACGCGATTCTATATAAAGAAATTTACCGTTTTTAGTTGTTTCTTTTCATGTTTACTTGACAACACTTTAAATTGCGACTAGTTATCTACTGCTTCTATTCTGTTTTTTTTAATTGTGATAATGTTACATTTGGTTGGTTTGAAGAAGTCATGATGAAACAAATGGTTCAACAACCAACGTTTCTCCACACACTTAAGAATGCCAACATGGAATATATTTGGAGCCTGTGGATTTCCATTAAAGCCAAATCCATAGTTGTATTCATCTATTCATGCAGCTGTATATTATAAAATGTCGACATTTCTGCTTTTACAAATTAGATTATTACAATGCTATATTTGGTTAACTTGGTAACCATTTGTACTTCAGAATGGTGAATTGTTTCAATGATGACCTCGTTTAAAACCACAAAAGATAATCTAGCTTGTTAAAAGTATGTTACCACAAAAAATTTCTATTTTTATATGATAATGATGAAAAAAACATTTGTTATTTCCGGACTAACTAATTGCAAGCGTAGCACAACTATGACGAATATCGGGTCAGCTTACCCTTGCTGTTAAGGAAAAGAGATCAACATGTCGATATATGTTGTGAAATACATGATATAATAATTAGACGATAGAAGACAATCAATCCAACATAACTGCAATGCACGTTATTACTTTGTTTATCATATTACACAGTACGGGATGCGCACGGAAAATAGATCAACGAAAACAGAACGAGGTTTATCAGCATGGTTGTGTATAAAATGCATCATGCAATATCCAAATGTTTTCAAAATCTATTTTGGATTCCTGTTAAACAGGCGGTCTCCTGTCGTCGCAAACATCGTTTATTCAATTTCCATGGTTTTAGCGATCAAATGTACAATATATATCATATATGATAGACAGCAACTAGAGTATTTCATAACCTACTACTGACGGTATGTAAATGTTACGTATTTAATTAGAAACCTGAAAAAACATGTTATACGAAATATATAGAAGACATATCAAACATATTAGATGTGAGGGTAATTGTCTATTATGGTGACACCAGTTTGTATCTACAATTGTATACATCAACGTTAAGCTGGCCTGCAATTATAGCCGATGATTCCCGCCACTCTGAAATTTTCTATACTGCTATTTGGACAGGTGCGTTGTGACATCCGTCTTGAGTACTCTTCACCAAATTAACATTCATATAGAAATGATATAATTTATTATATCAAATAGTATCTAGTATTTACGAATAAAGTGTACTTTTTGTATATGTGAAAGTAATGGTCCTTCGTACATGAAGGTAATATTTGAACAATTAAATATTATAAAAAAAGACTCACCTGTGGTAAACTTGCAATAAAGCTGAAAATCCACGATAACAATAGCATAATCTTTCCTCGTTTGTTGGCATCATTTAAACTTAGAGGATGTAAAATAGCAAAATATCTATCTAAACTTATAGTAACTAGTATAAATGACGATAAATATAGTCCAAAGGTACGGAAAAACATTAATATCCTGCATGCTATATCTCCACCCTTCCAGGCCACGGTTGCATGCCACGCTATTTCCATAGGTAACATAATAAACGCCACAATAAGGTCCGCTAGAGATAAGTGTAAAATAAATAAGTTTACCCTAGATTTTAAATGTCTATTACGGAACAGAGTGATGAACACAGTCAAATTTCCACCTGCTGCAATTACAAACAAAACGGAATATGCAACAACTGCCATTAAATTTTCTTCATTGAAGGTTAAATCCTTCGGAAGTCCACCAACGAACAGTGACCTATTTTTGTTTGTCACGTTCAAATTCGCTATGTTACTTAATTCATATAATGTAACGCTTTCAAACGTCGCTGTTTGCATCGTTGGTATCGGTAATCACAACCTTTTGGTACACGACAAAAAACTTTTGAAACTTAAATCCACAGTTGTACGTCAATGGTCTTATTAAAGACACAATTATATTTAATCAGCCCATTTGTTGCAATTGTTGAAATCAATATTTATTTACGAATCAAAATAGTATAAATTCCAAATAATTCAATTATTAAGTATGATTTTTATAATGATAGAAACAAACTAATACGATCCACAAGATTTCCGTTAACTACACTTTCCCCGTGATCCTTGAAACGTAGAACTAATATTATGACAATCGATACCAGCACCGGAGAGGTGAAATATATATTTATTTTTACAAGATGTTACACATAGAAGTAAATTAGTTGTTATTTATATAATTACATCAAACAGTTTTTATTGAAAATATAAGTAACATATAAATTACTGATTAAACTATTTTTCTGAAGGAGTGAATTTATATAAAACGGGGAATTATCAGAAAATTACCATCTAAATCCGAGTGTGTATCAAGCAGAATAATAAATATATTTTGAGATATATACATTCTAGGGCTATTTATCATTCATTTAGTTGCACTATAATATCATCAATTTTCCCGTGCGGAATGCACTTCTTTACCTAATGTTTTATGTCTATATTGTTCGTTGTATAGTTTTATCGTACCTATCACACTATCCTATGTGCAGTCATAAGATCAGGGAAACAAACAAGTACATCCAACAAAATTGTTTTTGAAATCCCTCCTAAATCTTGATCCAGAATGGTATATATTGTCATAAATATCTCAATATACTAAGTATGCAAAAATTGTTTTTAACTGTAATAGATTAATATATATACGCGGACCCCAATATTATCTATTACGCAATAGGGAAAATACAAGTAGTTGTTTTCATCGGAATTATTCTATGAAGCAACCTTATATGCAGGTGAACTTAAGATTAACCAATAAAAACACACAGCTGATTAAATTCTTAGTCAGTATCTCAAAGTTCGATGACCATTACTATATATATACGTGCTTTTCCTATATGTTATTTGCTGTGTTTGGAAGTTGAAAGTATGGCCGACGTTGAAAATAAAGGGGGGGAAGGTGATATAATCTTCACATACAACATTCCAAAACGAACTGAAATAATCAGGATCAGCTTCAAAAGAAAGAATTCCAGCAGCATTTGCATATGGAGTATATATCTCTCAGTTGATCCGATACTCCGGAGCTTGTGCTTCCATTCAGGATTTCCTTGATACAAGGAAGCTACAAGGGTTCCTATTGGTTAAGTTGAAGTCATCATTTCAATAATTTTACGGTCGCCACCATGACTTGGTTTATCGTTACGGAATAGCTGTCACAAATGACCACGGATATGTTCCACTTGCCGTAAACAGTTATTTCCTCATTCATGACTTATCTTATTTGTAACTAGAATAACACGTCGAGTGTCACTAGTGGAGCAGGAACTGCCTACCCTTCCGGAGCACCTGAAGTTTAGTTTGTAGTGTTTCATAGTTCTTTGTTTGTTCTTTTTCTTTTGGACAATGTTTTGTCTATCCTTCTTATCTTGTCTGTGGATTCTGATTGCCCTTTGGTATCTTAAAACTCTTCTTACTTTCTTCGTTGAACGCGTACATTAGGATTTTTTTCTGGATCGAATGCATGTAATGTTAAATAAGCAATATTTCTGATATATTCATGATATGCTAGCACGTTTAAAAAGGTGCATCATGAAGGTACAACGATACACTGGGGTGAACCTACAGAGATTGTCAAAAGAAAAAACGAATATGCCATGGAGGGAATGAATGGTTAACTAACAACCTCTGCTAGCAATATGGTGCTCATTTTAAGAAGCGGCTACAAGTTGTTGGTAAATGGACTAAATTATATATTAGTTTAATTGAACGACAAAAATAAAGAATACAAAAGAGTTTAAAAATGTAACAGAATACTATTTTGGTTGTTTCTTTTATGAATCCAAATATATGTATCAATGGCAGGAAGCGGCAGTTGTGCTTTGAAAATTCGCCTTCACCTGAATACTCATGCGGCAAAATAAATCCATCATATTCAATACGGGTCGTTTCTTGTGTTTCAAAAGTCGTGTGCTTAATACATTGCATATTCGTAACAAGAGTTAACAGGAACCGTAAGGGATGAGATATTGTAACGAACTTGATAAATTTGTTTGATTACGAAATCTGACAGTTTGATCGTAAATGTCGGACCGTTGTTTACTTCGTGAATTTTGCTTCCAGAGAAATATTTACTGCTGGTTGCCAGTTATTTCTACTATAAAGTTATTGTGTATGTATTATAACTTGCCTATATTTTAATTGTTTTCCATATCATGCATTTATTTATCCATAATCATCCAAATACCTGCTATATATTTTACGATTTGTTGTTGTTTCAATTCACTCAAGTATGGCGGGATGTAGCACGAGATTCTAGTCTTGTATGAGCCTTTTTGATTGGCTGGAGCAAAAGTGGATTTGCCAATAAATAACGAGGTCACTCAACATTCCTCAGATTTATTTCTCGTTGTCAATTGTTGACAGACGCTTTTTAGAAAAGCTAATAATTTCTACACCAATCTTTTCAACCTAATCAACCTTCAGAATGTCCCAAAGAGGTGTTGACAAGATGCAAAATCAGTTTGGCCTGGTACGGAATTAAGTTCAATAGGTTATGACCTACAAGCATTGAGAATGCTGCTTTATTTATTTATATATGTAAATTAGCCATGTGTTGTCTGCTTCCGTGAGTCAACCTTCGATTTTACTAGTCAACCTAAGGTCTAAGAGATTTTAGGATAATTATAGTTTCATTTTGATTACTGAAATGAGAAGTTAATGTGAATAATAAATAAGATATTGATATGCAGAATATTTTATATAAACATTGAAGGTTGAATTTAGGTCAACCTTCGTGATCAACCTTCCTCGATTTTATTAAGTTGGATGATTATGGATCATTGTTATTGTAAATACATTGTTATATCTTGTAAATGTTATAGAAAATATGTATGATTTAGACAGATATAAAGTATCTGAACTTTTACCTGACTTATAGTTATATTAATATTCAACCTATGCCAGTTCAAAGGATCCACGCACATATGTTTCAGTTGAAACTCTTATTCTAATATAGCCACTCGGATTAAGGGGTGAAACCGTTGCAATATTTCATTTGAAGAATATACCGGAATGGTGTAGGATGAAGAGTTTGAAGAATCCGAAAATCGAAGGACAGACAACACTATGGCCACAAGAAAAGGGACAGGAAGAATTTGAAGATACCAAAGTGGTAATCAGAATCCGTATAACGAAGAAGAACAGGCAACACAATATATTGCCAACAGAAAAGGTACAAAAGGACAACAACGATCTACAAAACATATATATAAAACTAAAGATCGAGTAACACGAACCCATTTGCGACACAGATATTCTATAGTGGTCGGTCAACAACATGACAAACAACAATCTCCAAATATTACACATTTAACTAAAGACCGAGTAACACGAACCCCAGTAAAAACATGCGGTGAACTCAGGTGATCTGGAAGGGTAAGAAAATCCTGCTCCACTAGTTTATTTCTTTATACACTTCCATCAGCAAAAGTGTTTTATTTCATTTTTTTTTTATACATTATTTGAAATTTGAAATGCCTAGTTAGATTGCTATTAACAAAAATAGAACAATACAATTATATCTGAAGACATCCGTTCGATTGTTGTTGATATTGGATAATAAGATTGATCAATTACTTATATTAATATATTAATTAATTATATTGGTATATATGATTTACATATAGTTTACTGTCAAGAGTTATACATATTATATTCGTCTGGTCACCGTAGCCGCCGGTAAGAAGGTCGTTTTGTTATGCTGGGAGATAACGTTTCCTCACATTATATTAGGCTGAGCTGTTCATACAAACTGACATTTTAACAAAGCTGATAAAATTAAAGCAAGCAATCTCTTATATGAAATATGACTGACATTAATGACTAAATGTTTTGTAGGAAAATAATCAATTAAGTACCTAAATTCCTAGTTTTACTTCAAAATAATCTGCTGATGATGTTTGACCTATAAATTAAATGACTTTATACTTAATTTTCTAATTGTAGGATATATAGCGTCACTTAATAAGCTAACTACAGAAATGTGTTTCTGGTATAATAATTGCATACTGACATCTTTGATGTAAATTTGACATGTATAGACATGCAATTCGTGTTGTGAAGTTTCACATGGTGTTCCACCATAATAGAAACATGTGTCAAAAGAATAGGATATGGTGTAAGTCCTGTATGAGCTTGTAGTCACTGGTACAGTCTAGATTACCATTCTAAATCTTTTTTTGATATAAAATCATGATCCCAAAACCCAACACGTAAACTGTAGCATATTTTCATAGCATTTATACGATTACGTATGTACTCACGATGGTCTAGAAGTCTTTAGTTGGTTTTCAGAGGTTATAATGGTTCGTCTCCAGTTTTATAAAAGGTCGACAGCAGCAAATAATTTGTTACATTTAGTAATCCCTACTATATTTTCATAATCCTTAATAGAACCTCAAATAGAAATATTCTAAACTGTTGCTGATACAATTTTAAAATTAATTACAATAAATACAAATATCTATAGTAATTCCTAAACCATTAACTTTTTTGAAACCGTTTTGATCATATTAAAAATCGAAAGAGGAAACAAAGCTGTGTTTTAATGATCTAACTGAAATATGCATCTTCCATTTGAAGAACTATAGCAATGGTAGACAAAGGACATAGCGACATGGGGATCAAAGGATATTATATTATCTTTAGGCCCTTTCTTTCCTTTTTTTTTTTTGCTCCTCAATATTTTTAGTTCATTTGGCTTTTTGATATTTTGGATTTACTCCTACCTGATGAATATTATTCCAGAAAAGTGTCGTGCGCGCTAAATTAGATATCTCTGTTTTTATTTCTATCTTCATAAGCCTATCCTAGATTAATCTTCCATGTTCTTTATTGTATCATTTAAACAATATATCGCGGGATTTACCGGCTATTGGGAAATTAACTACATTAATCCTGATTTCAAAAGCAAATAAAGAACATTCAGAACATTCAGAACAGTATAATTGCCATTAAAGAACATTCAGAACAGTATAATTGTCATTAAAGAACATTCAGAACAGTATAATTGTCATTAAATTACATATCTATGTTTTTATTCGTAGCTCTCCCAATTTCTACGAAATCTATTAATGAACTGTTTCATGAATCGTTTAGTCCTTGTTCTTCAGCAATTTATATGGTTGATTGATTGATGTCTAACGTCCAGCGAACAATTTGTCAGCTATATTCAGGACGAGAATAATGTAAACGTCACGGGACTCGAAACAAGGAAATGTGATGGGTAGGGACGGAGAATTTTGCCAGTGCAACAGGTCTCCTATGGACCACTCATCATGAGCATAATGCTCATAATGAGCTGTTACACTGGGTTCTTTAACGTGCGAAGAGGGTGGCAATCTCTCAACACAGGACCTCGGTTTTATTGACGTCTTATCCAATGGACGGGTTGGTTGTCAATTTATACATCCCGCACAACCGACGGACGCCCTTTCAAGCCGAAGTAGCTCTCGGTCCCATTTCTATACCCGGGGTTCCCGCGGGGTTGACCCCTTTTAGAGGACTCTTGCCTCTAGGACGGAGAAACCTGGTGCCTATTCTACCCACGGCAGGGAGGAGGTACAATTTCTGACGAGTATCCTATTTAAGATTATCACGCAAGTTTAAAAAGACATAACATGGAAACAATGTATGCTAAACATGTTTTATATGAAGATGAAAAGTAAAGTACCTAATATACTTGTATGTTTGCGAAGAGAGTTTAAAGTTTCTCTGATAGTTGTTATAAACGACTGCATCCTTAAGTGCAGCATCAATTCTATACATTTTTAGAAAGCTTGACTATTGTTACAAATGACAATATAGAAGGACGACTCTGTGAAGGATTCAAAGATATGTCATGAACAGACGATTACCAATAGATCTTAGCACATTATAAAATGGAGTGTGGGAAATAGTTTCCAATTTTCGGCATATTTTACTATAAACGAAACATACGTTCATATCTAGCGCATTTTTTTAATTAGAAAAAGGAAGTAAAAATCTTGGATTGATATTTCACAGCCATGTTATTGTTTTCTTTATTCTTTCTATCAAAATGAGAAATGTTGTTCCGTACAATACATTAAATATATGTTGCGAAAAAGTATTCGCATAATAGCACCCCACGTGGAATTCATCTACATATGATGTGACAAAGGTGATTAAAGACCTGTCTGACCATGTTTTTCTGGACGAAAACAATACAGTAACAGCCTCTCAACTCATTACTGAAAATTATATGACGCCAATAAATTTCCACTGCCCATTGAAGTAGAAACTAAGCCGCCTTTTCCTATTGTCAGGTGTGACTTAATTTCTCTGAAACTAACCGACGGTTGCACCAATTTCAAAAGATTGTCTGGAGAATAAGGTATCGTAGTGATACTGTTACATTTGCCTGTCGAGACAAAAGTTGATGTTGGTGCTGAAAAACTAATACGTGTGGATGAATGTCCTCACCCCACCCTTGTCGTGTATGAGTTGTACGGTTCACCAATCTGCTACGAGATTATTTTGTTACTTTGGCTTTGAAAAACTAGATCTAATTAGCAGATACGTCGTGGATATCTCAAAATGACTATGTACCTTATCATGTCTATTGGAGGGAATATGATTGGAAGCAGACAACTAAGCCAGCCCAAACTCTTAATTTCAATATTATAGCTATTAAAACTTATATTGGAAGACGAAGTTTGGAAATCCAAGGAAGATGAAACTCGTGTCGTTGCCGACATATAGATGAATTTTTCACTGTGCTGCATCCGGTGTTTCTGTCAAGATTTAACAAGAATCATTCATTCTACGATAAGTGCACTAGAGCAAATACCGAAATATTTGACAAAAAGCGGATTTTTTCTCTCTATTAAATAGCAGAATGTTATTCTCCAATATCATTGCGTAATATTTTTGACATCTGCAATGCATTTTTATTATGCATCGTGTACAAAACCGGTTTAATTGAGAACGGCCTATCACCTTTGTAACCATAAAGACTCTTAACTAGATTTTATATCTACTCGAATGGGTAATATTCATAGGAGCAATCTATATGTACAATGTATGCATGTTGTTAATATACCGGTATACACTCAGACAAAAGTTAAGCACCACCCTATATTTTTATCAATATATTTTTTTACATCAATACTGTTGAAACAATAAAATAGATATCACCATTTTTCTTACACTTCTTAAAAGACTACACCAAGGGTTCTAAAATTACCAATCTACGAAGTATTTATCATCCTGAAAGACGTGACTATGACGTGGCAAAAATGGGGTTCAGAACAGGCGCTGATGGAAGTTTTTAACATTGCATTAAAATGCAGAGTCTTCAGATTTTAAGAACTTTTAAATGCATATATTGTGCGTATGTGTAAGGCATACAAATCAATAACGAGTATATCCACCGCGTTTATTGTGAAGTTCTGTAACACGCCTTGTCATGCTTCGCACAAGACGCCCAAGCCGTTCTTGGGGGAACTGTTGCCATTCCTGTAAGATAGCAGTTCTTAATTCGTCAATATTTTGGATTGCGTTGGTTAATTTTTCGGCCAATAAAGTCCCATACATGCTCTATATGGTTCATGTCTGGCGACAATGCAGGCAATGGAACTGTCTGAACAGCCTCTTGCTGTACAAAATGTTGTACAATTCGAGCTCTATGTGGCCTAGCATGGTCGTCCATGAACATTGGCCTGTCAGCCAACGCATGATGGTCGAAATTGGGGACTACGCGTGGAGCGAGCACATTGTCACGGTATTTTTGGCCTGTCAGATTACCATCAAGAACGTACCGGTACAAGTCCAACTTACAGTCAAAGGAAAAACAACCCCAGACAGTTACACCTCCACCCCACAAAAATAGTTGTGCCCAAAATGTGGTTGTCCTGAAATGAAGTGTTTCGTTGGCGACAGTCGGTAGGGCGTAACAAAAAACGACTTTCATCATACCAGTGGACCCGTCTCCATGTGCGAATAGTCCACCCCAAATGATCATGCGACCAGTCAAATCGAGCATGGCGATGGCGTAATGTCAACTGTGGACGTTTTATGGGTCGTCGCGCTCGTATTTCCTGATGGTGGAGGCGTCTGATTACAGTGCGTGTGCTAATGTGGCTTCCAAACGCTAAATTACCACGAAGTGCACCAGCTGTACTGGACGGCCGTTGCCGCGCCCGTCTGGATATGAGCCGGTCCTCTCTCGGCGTCGTTTTGCGAGGTCTACCTGCACGTGGACGGTCAGTAACATTCCCCGTTTGACGAAAACGCTGCATCAGTCGTACAATGATGGAATGGTTAACCCTGAAGTGGTCTGCCACCCTTCTATGGCTAAAACCACCGTTATGCGTGCCAACAGCTTGCCACCTTTCTGGTATAGTTAATTTTCGCCGCACCATCCCAAACCAATAGAAAATGAAACTTAAAACTCTACAAAAAAAATCAGCTTTCGTTCGCAAACACAAATGTTGAAAAGTACACGTGGCACTTTACACACCCTGTCATCTACACATAAATAAAAATCGATCAATAGCCTGTTTCACAGGTAAGTAAGCATGTGTGTACAGGTAACGAAAACAGCAAACCGATTTGAAATAAGTTCATTATTAGAAAAGATATTATTGAAACAAGTCGGGTGGTGCTTAACTTTTGTCGGACTGTATATTTCCGACAGTGTGATATTTCTTCTATTTTCATTTCACTTCACATCAGAAATTGTAATGAAAGGAAAATAAACAATAATCCAGAAAACTCAATAAAGAGTCATAAAATGACATCTCCGTCCAGATAGAACAGACATTGTTTGTAAACAAGTTGATATATATATCCACAAAACAGATCAATTTTTTTTTATATTTATATCAATAACATTACGACTCCTTCGTTGATTTAAATAGTATGTTTTTTTTGATAAGTTAGTACATTGTAATTTTTTTTATATGTCGTTATTTTTAATTTGTTGGAAAGATAATAAGGTCAAATGGCAATATTGTAAAGAAGATCTCCACGCATTAGATATATTGTATGAAGTTGATTTTGGTTTGTTTTTGTAATCTTGCAGTAGTAGTATGGCTTCTTGTCACAAACAAACGTATTTCCTAATGTAAGTACTTGCTAACATGAACTGGATAGATGGTCATTATACAAGTAACCCTTTTAAACTAATTATACTGAGAACAAATGTAGCCATATTTATGAAATAAGATGCATTACAATAAAACATGAAGTTAGAATTAAGGAATATTTCCTCTATTTTATTGGTGAAGAGTTTGACAAAATTGGTTTGCTCTTGGGAAAAATGTATCATTTATCATGGAAACTAATTGCGAAATAGTATTTACCGAGTTCTAGCAGCGGTCAAATCATTAAGGCACACAGTAAAATATCCCTTATATAGCCTAAATTACTGTCATTTATCAGAAGTAGAAATTGTATCTGAATGGGTATATCTTGTATATTAATGTTACTAGCTTCATAGGTTTACATTATTTTATTTCTTTGGTTCACGTTACATGCTACTGTTATAAAGGTTTATATTCACGTGTCACGTGATAATGCATCACCTAATAACACACAGGATATAGAAATAGGATCTATGTTCTCCAATGCTGGGTACAGTACAAACTCTCATAGAGTTGTGTGGGACATACAAAGAGTACATAGGTTATGGAAAATGTCAAGCTTCTTAGACAGACATGAAGATTAAAGCAACCTTTGAAAGAATGTTTTCCGCCCTCAAGCATATGTGGCCTTAAGCGATTATGTCTATCCTGTTTAGACACTTTGGTTTTCTTGCTCAGAATGACTTTTAAATTATTTTTCTTCCACAAATGGCCGTTTTCAGTGTGAGATGACCCGTTAAAGATCGGTGCACGTGACCTCATCTCCCATCGCTTATCGGTCAATCAGATCGCGCCGTTATTTTTAAAAACAAATCATAAAAAATAACAAAAATAAGTTTTTCTTATAAAATTACGATTTGGAAACTATTTAATTATTTGACTGCGCGAGGGACATATATGTCACTTGGGAAAGAAATTTATTTGTATTTTCTTTATGAATAAGTTATTCAAATAACCACTTAAAAATGGTAAGTAACGTCACATTGCTTTTAAATGACGTCATCATGATGAAAGGGTCATAAAATTTCTATCAGTCGTGGAAGATCCACCAATCTTTCATATCAACTTATGAAAGAACCTATTATTCTTACACAGAGGATAAAGTAGTTCTCAATTTTCACGGGAAAATATTTTTCTGTCTTACACCCCCGGTGTAAGACAAGCTACACGCCCGGTTTCAAATATTTTTACTTTGAACGTACCTGATGAAGGTTATTCCAGAAAGGCGTCGTGTGCACTTAATTTGATATCTACGTTTTGATTGACAAACATACGTCTGTTAGGTGTTATCGCGGGTGGCTGGTATAACCAACAATTGTTGTCGGATTTGACTGTATATATGAGAAACATGGCGGATGTCTTATAATAGGAAGGAACGACTTACCCTTATCAAATTCAGCCCGGGTGGTTTGGTAGGGTCCGTCGTGTTCATCTTTTTAGTTGTTTATGTTGTCCTGTTATGTGTCTTTAAGTTCTGTGTTCCGTGTTGTGTTGTCCATTACGATTTCCGTATAAAAACGATGTTCGGTTCGTCTGTTAGGAGGACTCATGTCTTATTTACGTTATTCGTATTTATTTGCGCATAGTGGTGTCCATCACATAATGTGTTGTGTTTTTGTTTAGTTTTTCTTCGTCTGGTACCATATGTTCTCAGTTTCTCTGGATTGTCCAGTTTTGATTGCTCCTTCGATATTCTCTTACGTTTATTTACCTGATATTTGTATTATTCATGGTTTCTTGTTGTGTTTGATTCGTATCCGTATTTTGACGAATTGCATGCATATCTTAAATTTAATTCAAGACGACGTCATATATACTCTCCAAAAAAAGAAACGCACCATGTGAAAAAATATAATTTACTTCAAATTTTCAACATCATTTTAAATACAGAAATAAGCATTACATTACACTGAAATTGGCACACTGGTTGTTTTGACTTTAAGGTTCAATAAAATGGCAAACTTTATCACATTAAAGTCCATAGCGTTCAGATGACGTCACTTCAAAGTCAATATCTGTCGTGGCCACCATTAGCCTGTAACACAGCACGTACACATCAGCAGCCCAAGATCGTTACATCCGGGTACTGCACCTGAAAAACCGGACCATGACAGCAAGAGAAACAGCATAAAATATCCCAGGTCCCCAACGAATATCGTCACAGACAGTCAGAAACCGTCTCCGTGAAAACGGCTTCGCATCCACCAGAATCCTTACTTTGGTGCAGCACTGAGACGTCGGCATCGACTTGCAAGGGTCCAATGGTGCAACAAAGTAAGGGGCTGGGACCTGCAAAAATGGAGGCGAGTCTGGTTCAGCAATAAATCAAGATTCATGCTGCAGACAAGAGATGGCTGTATACGTGTCTACAGACGCCGGGATGAGAGGTTCGCAAGGAACTGCGTCCTTGAGGTCGACAATTTTGGCAGAGGAAGCGTGATGATGTGGGGGTGCCATATCCTACGCCCGAAAAACTCAACTGGTCCACATCCCCGGAAACCTTAACGTCGCTCGATACAGAGATGAGGTTTTGACACCACATATGCTGCCCGCAATGAACCTCCGTATGGAAGTTTTTCAGCACGACAACGCTCGGCCGCACACAGCTCGTGCTACTGTTGACTTTCTAGCCAACCAGAACGTAACCCTGCTCCCTGCTCGTCTAAATCACCAGATTTCAACCTAATAGAACATTTGTGGGATGATTTGGATCGACGCGTGCGCAGTCGTTAACCAGCACCGCAAACTCTGCAAGAACTACAGCAGGCTTTTGAGCAAGAATGGGGGAGAATTGCACAAGATCGTATTCGTCGATTGATCGCGTCTATGCCGAGATGGGTCCGTGTTGTGTTACAGGCTAATGGTGGGCACAACAGATATTGACTATGAAGTGACGTAATCTGAACGCTATGGACTTTAATGTGATAAAGTTTGCCATTTTAATGAACTTTTAATGTCTGAACAACCAGTGTGCCAAATTTCAGTGTAATGTAATGCTTATTTCTGTATTCAAAATGATGTTGAAAATTTGAAGTAAATTATATTTTTTCACATGTTGCGTTTCTTTTTTTGGAGAGTATATGTTCATTTTTCGTTTTTCTTTTCAGTTCGTGGAAATTCATCAAGCAAAGAAATTATTTGTAATGCCGCCTACGAAAAATTTTCATTTTCGTGACGTTTGTAGATTAAAATTGCTTAATTGAATTTACAAAGTTTGTGTATGTTTTACATATGCTGCTATATAATAATAGGAACATACTATTCAATACATTAATGACTTTCTTTCTACTTAATTGATTGATAATTCCTGTTAATAAACCAGAAAATCAACCAATAAAGATGATTAGTTACCAACTCCTCTACAATACGATTATAACATGACATTAGAACATTTCATGCACGGAAATTGTCCCACTCTGTGTGTGTGACGTCTGTAACATAGAATTAATTGTAAGTTTTAAGGCAAGTTGGTCGTCTTAATGCATATCTCTTAGCCTTTCTTTCATTTGTCTAGTCTGAAAGTCTATTATATTAATGTAACATCTGTACTGCCAGGAATAAATCTCCCTGATTACAAATATAACAATTCAATTACTAGGAATAAAACACCCTTGTCACAAATATAACAATGAAATATCATATACACTGTATAATATACTTAATCAAAATGGTTTAGTAATGACGTCACTTGATGACAATTTCTCTTATAGTTTCTAAACACAAAAATACATAAGGAGACGAAATATTCTGTAATGATAGTGGTCATCACAAGTAAATGTCTTACTAAAGTTATTGCATACACTTCAGTCGGTGATTTGGGCTCGTGGTAATTACTAAAGGTTATCATGAAATGATACAGCCGCTTATTGATCACCACACTTTTATTGCAGTATCTGTACATGCACTTTCGCCTGCGCCTTGAAACAGCTAGGAGAGAACATTTCGAATTTTGTACTGTTTCTAAAGCTCGTACAAATAATTTTATATTTGCCGACAATGTACGTATATTTATGGCATCCGCCACGATATAACTGGAATATTGTTGAAAGTGGCGTTAAACACCGTGATCCTAACCCCTATTTATGGAAGCCAGATGCGACAATGTCGACTTTTCGTGTTTTATATTTATAGTCTTTTTTTCTTTGTTACTAAATTCATAAAAAGTATGCATTCGTGTTGTTCATATCTGTAGAGTTACGTTATTACAGCATCGATGTGTCGAGTCAAGAGCACAAAGTTGAAAATACTACATGATAAACATTTGTGGTGGTTCATATACATATTATTGATTATGACACACTTGTAGAATCAGTCCAGAAGTCGAAATAAAAGTAATTTGTCTCCATTGTAATGTTATAAGAGTTACAAGCTGCAATACATTATACATGCAAATGATAAAGAAACAAATGGAGACATCATACCAAGTGCAATAAAATTAATATTTGGACACCTCTATCCGTTACCTAAGGGTGCACTGGGAAGTTAAGTGTACTCAGATATGAGAGAACGCGATACAGTTTGTCAGTGACTTACGGCAAGTGAGTGGTATACTCAATGCAATCATACGTGATACTCTTTGACAGCGAACTTGCGGCAGATGGGTAGTGTACTCCGGTATCATGAACTATTAAAACTGATTGCCACGATATAACACAAGTAAAATATTGTTGAACGTAGTGCTAAACAACCACAACTTTAACCCTGTAACAGGAGATCAATATCAATTCTGGTAGCTGAAAGTTTGATTTAGCGATGCAAATTATAGTGCTAAAATCATAGAAGATGGTGGTTTGACGATTTCAGAAGCACGCATATGACCGATATTTACATATTATCATATCAAGTTAACATAATATTAATACTTTTCATGAGTTATTGCTTAAATCCTGCTGTTTTCGTATACAAAGCTAGTTAATAAAATGGCAATATTAAACAATACAACAATGCAGTAACATCTAAATAATAGGATAACGAATCCACCATCCAGACTGTCAAGTCAAAATTAGAGACAACATATAAATAAATTTTGAAAAACTGCTACAATGGCATAGTACATTTAGTAGAACAATTGGTCGAAATGCTAAGCGTGCAACTTCTCCGGTATCGTACTTGAAGATATAATAAAAAGAATAACTGCATTTAAAACACCGTTTCAAATATCTATTTGGAAACATGTTTACCCTGAGGACAAATATGACACTGATTTGTATCAACATTTGAATTAAGATTTTACTATATTTGTAAATTTAGATTTCACGCTTATGACAAATTCAATGAAAAACAAAAACATATACGACACTGTCTGACCAATTCTAAAATCTTATATCTATAGTGTCACGGATATTGATGGACGTAATCAAGTTATTATGGAAAACTGTCAAATCAAGGCTACTATTTCATAAATTGTATCAATTTTATTCCCATTGCAAACACATATTCTACAACTATAATTCATCGCTATGTAATCGCGTCATAATACTATTTATCATCCGTTCTTTCTGCTGTCTTGTTAAGTCTGGCTCATCTTTGAAGATGTAGAATGAGTGACTGTTATTTAACCCTAACATAAACAATTTGTCGTGTATATCGTGGCCAACACAAGTTACATTTGATGAGATGATGCTTAGTTGGATTTTATAGTTTTAGCACACTGAATTATAATGCAATTATAATGTAACGCGTATTTTCATTGGCTGTCGAGAGCCGTCAAATCTGCAGTTGACAGGCCTGAAGGAATGCTATATTCCTACGCCGAATGCACTTGTTTGTAAACAATATGGCTGACTCCGAGTATCAATTTGACGCTGACGACCTATTTAGGAGATAACTATATTATTTGAAAATTTCACGACATCAATTGGAGATTTGATAGTCGCAAATCGAGTTTACTGTCCATTCTAATGCAATACTAAACATAAAAATGAATGTTATGCATATCCCTGGGTCTAACAATCACAAAAATTAAAATTCCGGGAAATATTCTTGAACGCCTTTGGCACATAAACAACGTCACGTCATATGAAGACTTCCAGTTTAAAAAGTAAAGATCAGACGTTATTTGGCTTCCTGTACGCTTCAATGTAGATATAATTTAACTAAAATAAGTTTTCAAGGTAGGCATTTTAATTCTTTTTTATGCATTGTTGTACACATGTCATGAAGGATTTCACGTTTTCAAGATGGTGGTTCCTTAAACAACTACATTACAATTTTTTTAGCGGAAGGAATTTGAAAAGTGCATATATTTCGTCATTTATTTGTATGTTTTCAAACTAGTGTGTACACGTTGGGAGAATTTCATAAGAATAGGAATAACAGTACTGTTATTCCTTAAACAACAGTCTGCGTGTAGAAATTTCGCTCCATTCGAACACACTATCCTGATTCCGAAACTACTATTCTTTGTTCTTGCTCCTTAATGCCGTGTGGTCAGCGGAGAAGTACCAAATGTAAATCTTAGTTTGGTTTGACC
The DNA here is from genome assembly GCA_002080005.1 of Gigantidas platifrons. Taxonomy (NCBI): domain Eukaryota; kingdom Metazoa; phylum Mollusca; class Bivalvia; order Mytilida; family Modiolidae; genus Gigantidas; species Gigantidas platifrons. The sequence goes on from MJUT01006931.1 coordinate 451,674, forward strand.
CGATAGACGATGATAGCTTTTGTTATTTTAAGGTTAGGGTATTCGATGAATTCGTCTTATCTTACGATGACGCTTGCTTAATGCCAGATATTCGATTACATTTGCGACATCGTGATACATCTATTATCCGTAGTGTTCTATGGCGACGCAATAAACAAAACTAGAAAGTTAAAATCTGATATATCCAAATGTAAATACTTGACAAATCTTATTCGCAAAGGCTATGATTTAACAACTATTATTCACTCTTTATGGCAGGTTTACTTTGCTTAGACAATCTGTTGGTACAACTAATAGGTCCAACTAGCAATTTAATTAATACATTGTTTCATTCCATATTACATTACTACTTTATGTTTAATATTTGATTCCAACAGGTTGGTGACCCATTTATTCTGCTCTACCGCAAAGGACATTAATTTCCTTAGATGTTCATGAATATGTTAGAGTATCACTTCTGATTTTTTGTGTAGTAGTAATGTGCTATAACCAACAGAATATACTTTCCTAGGTAACAATGAGTTACCCCTAAGCACTCATTGACCCCGTTACTGTACTGTTCATGTTTATGTTGTCATTGATTTTTGTGTTATCATGAAATCTTTTGGAGTAGATAGCAAAATATGTGCAGGATTCTTGATAATTTATTTATATATATATTGTCGGTGGAGATCCAGTTATCATGATGGAAAGATTGGGATTCAAATAGCAGGTTTAACCCCGCCTCAAGCCAGTATGGTTGGTATTGGTGGACCTGGTATAACATCGCCTCACGCCAGGAGTGTTGCTATTGGTGGGCCTTGTTTAACCTCGCCACAAGCCAGGATTGTTGATATTGGTGAACCTGGTTTAACCCCGCCTCAAGCCAGGAGTGTTGATATTGGTGGACCTGGTTTAACAGCGCCTCACGCCAGGAGTGTTGATATTGGTGGACCTGGTTTAACCTCGCCACAAGCCAGGATTGTTGATATTGGTGGACCTGCTTACCATAACTGTTTAAACTTTCTTTGCAGTATATCGTATAGCTAACAATACAGGTCATACAGGATCATATGCGGCATCAGAAACAACATTCCTTTAATCTGTTTAACTAGCTTCCATTTTTACCCAGATTGTCATTATTAAAACGGTATGAGGTATCGTTTGACATTTGATACAGATCATTACAACAATTCACTTCCGTCAAGATTTATTAAATCTTCAGTCGATCGAACTTTAGATAAACTGGAAGCAATATATAATATAGGTCATAAAGGATAGTCCGAGATTGGGGCTGGAGTTTTCTACATACATGTGGCAACTATGCTGTCAGTACTCATTAGGGCTGTGTTTATAGTGTAACGCTTTTAGAAATCATCTATGGTCGTGGAAGAACCGTCGTGGTCGTATGGTAGTTGGGTTTACAACTACCTATGCAATCAGTGTATATCACCACTAACGTTCGAATCCCGCTCAGACGTGGTGTACTCGATACAACATTATGTGATGAAGTTTGTCATTGACTTGTTCACAGAGGTGTAACCCTAGCCCCCTCTATAGTTGTGTAATATTTTACATTTGAACAAATTGTAACGATGTGTAGTGAAACAGAATTCGGGAAGAACATGTTTTAATGTCTTCTTTGTATCAGAGAACAAGTTATTATAAAGAAGTTAGTAAAACAAATGTATCTGCAGTTTCAATTTTGCTGGTATTGTAATAATGTGGCATGTATATGGGACTGATTTTCTCGAAAACATGCGCAGCATGAATATTATAAATATTATAAATATAATTAATAATAAGATATGAAACATGGATAAACATAGTAAAAATTGTATTAATTGGGAAATATGAGGAGCTAATCATGGAAAGCACTGCCTCGCCATTACCGGTCGTCGTGATGCAATGTGAACTGGGGACGTTTGTACTATGCAGCAGTGTCAATATGTTATATTCCTATACGACGTGATTCCCCTGTGACAAAATGTATAATATAGTGAATATTAAAATTAAGGTATTTACATTTTTAAAGCACAAGTCAAAACATTGTCAAAAATGGACCGTTTGCAAAATTTCAACTTGTAATATACACCTACATTTTGAACTTTGTAAACGAATTGACAATTTCGTTGTGGGTGCCCCAAGAAGCAGCTGGTCGCATTGCCCGTTTTTCCAATGTTGCCTTAAATGGTATATTCACCTTTATCAATTACTACCAGACATATTGTTTCCATTAATTAAATTACTTCCCTGAGGTATTTATACACATTTTGCCCTGATTTATAATGGATAGTTGTTATTTTCTTTCTAATATATATTCTGACTAGACAGAGGAAGGATTTTATTACTATTGTACTCTACAGTAATGCATAGTTTATATCGGATTTTAATAGAGAATAATGGCTAGTCTGTTAATTAGGTCACCCTACAATATAAGAACATTGTCTAGCAATATCGTATAAACCTTTCTTTTTACAATACAAGAGCATTTGTCTAGCAATACGGTATAAACATTACTGCCTACCTCTGCAGTTTCTCAAATGTCTAACAAGGCTATACATAGTAGTTTTCCTGTTATTGATTTCTCTATTTACTAATAATTTAATTTGATTTGAATATTTCAATCTGATTGGCTAATCCGCCTGGAGAAAATTTTGGTTATACTCGATAACCTGGTTTGGTATTGTGACGTCACCAACGTGTTCATCCGCCAACAACAAATTCAAATAATTACATGAAATAATCGTAATTAAAATCGAGAAATCATTAAATTTTGTTGTAAAAATTAAATTATAAGGAATATTTGAAATAGTTGAACAGGTTATACTTGCATAACCTGGTTTGGGTCAGTTTACGCTTAATAAACCGCGAAGCGGTTTATGAAAAGCGTAAACCAGGTTATATCGTATAACCTGTTCAACTATTTCAAATATTCCTTATAAATGTTTCCTTAAGGTTATATTTATTTTACATAACAATAATATTATATACAAATTTGCCTTTTATTTCCCTTGGTAACTACTAGTTCACCAACAGAGGTATTCACACAATATTAGCCAACTTTTTACATCGCTCCTAAATTGTCTTTTAAACAAATGTGCACTCGATGTGCACTATTATAACTTTGATTTGCTATGGTTTTCAAGAATGTTTTATTTTTAAATCGGTTAAAACCATGCATCATTGACCGTAGTGCACTGTGGGTTTGTAATCAAATTTAAATACATTTGGTTAAAAGATAAACAATACTAGCAAATCTGAATTAAGGTTTCTTTTTCCGCTAGTATATATTTAGTAAGCCGACGAAATTTCCTTTATCTATACCTCTGCAGGGGCGGATCCAGGATTTCAAATTAGGGGGGGGCGCACTTAAAAAAATCGCGCCGAGCGGAGGGAGGCGCGGAAATTTTTGGGGTATTTCGTGTGAAAAAAATGATATGTTTAACCAATTTTAGGGGGGCACGCGCCGGGTGCGCCCCCCCCCCCTGCTCTGGGTTCATCTAATAAGAAATAACAAACAGAATCACGACATAAATGATTGATAAGCTCAATTAATAGTTCGCAATACGATGTGTCTGATATAATGCTGAAGTCTGGACGTTAAACATCACACAAAATATTAATTATAGTATACATTGAGACTATTTATTCAAACTTACATGACATATATTTCATTCATATCTAGAAGATTACTGACAACGGACAGAAAACAATGGTAAAGTAAATGTCTTTCTAATCATACTATATTTAAAATACATAGAACATTGATGTTAATATATATTTAACGATTAACAACTAGTTCTATATGTGGAAGAATCAATTTTGACAGTTTTGTAAATAATTTAATTTTTTAGCAATTTTAATTTTTATTATGTTCACAAAATATATTTTTGTAAATAAAATATGTTCAATATAATTACCTTCATAACTTTTCTATTTAATTATAATATCTAAAACCTCTTGGTAATAAAATTAATAAGGTCTACAGCTTAATGTTATGTTTTATATTATAATTAGGGTCATGACCTAAGTTCATGAAAGTGACCCTGATATGAATCTTCATTTTGCATATTTGATTAGTTAAGGTCAGTTTGACCAGTTATTTCCTTTCATTGGTTTAGTTTATGATGATTTTATTTGTTAAATTAACAAAAGGGATAGGACACAAGTTTTGCCAACTTATGAAGTCTTCTCCCATTAATACAATAATGTCACATAGTATAATGATCATTCTGAGCATGCATATAATACATATAGAAAATATATTGTAAATAAAGTAATATACGAATTAATAGCAAAAAATAAAAATTGTGTTGGATGGATGCGAGGTTGGAGAGTAGATAATTATCGAGTAATTATACTACAAGGAATCTTTTTGAAGATTTAATAAAATTGAAAACGTGTTTGAAGATATTAATATTTTCTTCGTATGTTAAGTCATCGGACCCGCGAGTTAGTATATTCAGATCGATTGTCTGTACCCAATTTAAATTATTCATCATATTAAGTCTTATTTCGGTATACTTAGGACAAGTAAAAAAATAATGGAATGCATCTTCCCGTGGGGCTCCACAGGAACAAGCAGCATCATTTACTATATTGACCTTTGATAGATCATAATTTAGAAATGAATACGAGTTACGAAGTTGAGTTAGAATGATATTAAGTTTTCTGGGACCATAATAAAAATGTTTCGGGATACGTTTTGTATTATCTGACTGTTCCTTTCGAATGGCTTTTTTGAATTTAGTTAATGTGTCAAGATTACGATCAGATTGATCAAGCCGGTTCCAGAGTTTAACAGTAGATGGAATAAAAGATTCAGTTGTGATCGAGAGTCTACAAAAAGGTATTATTAAATCCGAACCGTTTCGTAAGGGGTAAATAGTTGTGCTTTGTACAGTAGGAGGAATAAGTTCTCTGAGATAATTTGGTGCATGTCCGTTCTTTATATTATAAAATAATTGGAGTTTCCTATTATGTCTTCTACTAGAGAGAGTAGTCCATCCTGTTTCTGAGTACAATTTATCCGTTTTTGTAAAAATTGGTAAACCAGTAACAATCCTTGCAGCATCTAGTTGCAATTTTTCAAGTTTGGTTGAATTACACAATCCACAATTATCCCATATTTCACAGGCATATTCAAAAATTGGGCGGATATATACGAAGTACAGTTTTTCTAGATTTTGTCTGCTTAACCTATATTTTAATTTTCGCAATATACCTAAATGTCTTGATACGTTTAAGATTATATTTTCAATATGGTTATTCCATTTAGCATCACTTGACAAGGTTACACCCAAGTGTTTATGACACATTGTTATAGGGATATTGTTTCCATTAAATGAGAAATTAAAGTTATATCCAACGTCTGTATTGGAAAATAACATAATCTCATTGGTTATTTTAGTCACCTGCATTTTTGGTGGGAAATTCTTTTTTTCTTTGAGGCATTCTATTACTTTTCATATCTTGGAAGGCAGACATATTGCCAACTACTATACAATTTCTTTTGGATCCATCTTTGATGACTATGTGAAACAGCTTGAACTGATATATTTCTATTTGGCATCATTAATATTCATTACGGTTGCCATGATATAATACTGATGAACAGCATGATATTGTGATCTAGAGGAATATCCTGTATTCCAAAACCTTTCGTCGCCAGTGTGCGGATCTATCTTATTTGCAAATATTTCGACTGCAATAAATGCTAGAAACTACGTCTTGGTCATTAATCATTCTAATGGGAATTTGACCCGGCGACATATACACCAAATGATATCAAAACTACAAAGATACCCAGAAGTAAATTATATCGCTCAACTACAGACTAGGGACCGTTTCACGCTCATTTCAGTACATGAGTTATGCTCTGTTGAAGACCATACTGTGGCTGTGAAATGTATAATAGAAAATTGCGTTTAAGTGAAATGTTGTATAGTCTATCAAGTTCATTTACATTCATATCCTTTTTCACTAATTAAAAAATCTTTTAAAAATAGAATCTCCGTTTCATACTTTTTATCTGGGATCATCCAATAAGGGTTATAGCAAAATTACCGAACAATCTTCCAAAGGGAAAGTCAAAACTCATAATTATATAAACAGACAAAAGCAGTCAACAACCGGAAAACTGTGAAAACCGTAATGACCCTGATTTGGTACAGGAATTTCCAAAGAAATGGTGGGTTGAATCAGATTTTAAGGCGCTTTCATTATGGTTCAAAGGTCCCGGTTGTCACTATAACAGTATTTATAACAATACTGGAACAAAATAG
>MJUT01006937.1:3526-26418 GCA_002080005.1 Gigantidas platifrons
TTTTTTTTACTGCACATGTGTTCTGCTGGTTATATTTTGTTTGTTTACATATTTAGGGAACATATGTTAGTTGTTCCATATTGTTAAATGTTTATCTACCTATTAAGAAAATGAATATGTTTTAATCAATTAGTGATTTTATTTTCCAATGTTAGTAATTTCTTACTAATTTATATTTGACCTATCATCATGAAGATAATTTTTTGATACAAATTTATTCTTTTGAAATTCCATGATATTTAAAGATTGATGTTCTTACAGGTTGGAATAACTGAAAGTGCTATGAATGGTGGAGGAAACCCTAATGTCAGGAAAATAGAAATAGTGATTACACCAACTGACAAAATGAATAGTTACAAGGCAGTGAAGCTTCGACTGCAGATATATGCTTGTCATGAAATAGGTACTATCATCCTTTTTGTATATTTGTATTTCATTTTCATTTACCTGTAAGGTGAGGTGGGAAGGCAACATAAAATATAGGAGAACAGAAGTACGAGTCCTTTACAGAAATCAAAGGTGGTTTGTTTAATCTTTGTCACCGGTTATTGTATTTCGGTTGTTTGTTTCTCATTGTATGGGGTGTTTGGATATTCCAAATTAATAACTATGTCATATAAAACGTTTGTTGCTTTTTTGTCTTTATAGGTTAAACTTTGGAATCTCTTGACATTAATATCAAAGGAAAAACTGACTACCTTGAACAGGTGATATAAATGCCCTTATGAAATATCGATAGAGATAATGATAGAAATAAGTTGCACAGTGAAAATTGAAAGCTTTCATTTAATGACATTTATTTTAGAAAACGTTTTATTTGCATTTAATTATTTTGTAGTGACAACAGGCACATTAATACCATCAACAACAACTGCTGGACCAGTATCAACCAAATCAAGTCCTAATGTTGCTAGTGTTTCCACAACTGTTTTACCTGAGTCAACAACAAGTTCTGAAAAACAGACAACAGAGACAACTACATTAGAACTGTCAACTGGGAAAACTACAATAGAAAGGTCAAGTGTTCAAACAACTACGGAAAGAGGAACGAAAGCAACAACTCCAATTTTGATGACAACAGGAGTTTCTGCTACTATTACTTCAGGAATTTCAACCCCTGTACAATTGTCGACTACAACACCAGTTGGAAGATCCAGTACAAGAAGTACAGGAGAAAAATTAAGCACTCAAACCACTGCAGTTATAACCTCACCAAGAATGACTACATCAAGGATTTCTGAAAAATCATCACCTACACAACCGGCTGTGCCAGCAACTACAGGTAAACCAAAGTATTTGTCATTGATCAAAGTCTTTTGTGTGTTGTTGTCATGAGGTGGTTTACAAAGCTTCCATTTATTTGCATTTTAGAAAGTCTCTTTCCTTCTATCAGAAAAACGAACTAAAATGCAATTTTTTTAAAAGTAAGCTGCAAGGAACTTTCAAACTTAATCTTTCTACGATGAAGTTAGATCGAAAGTGAATTTATATTCGTTTGCATGATCTACGATATCTAATCAGCAGTAATGAACTTTAATATCAAGAACAACATGTTTAAATAAAGTCATTCGAATTATATCGAAATATTCTAAGCAATATCATTGTGATAAAAATAACCTATTTATTATGACCTGTAATTTCAGGAAAAACAACTAGAGTAGAAGTATCAAGTATTGTGTCCACTACTGGTTACATTCCGACGAGTAAGTAATTATCAATACATAAATAACATTTTCTGTCATGATGAGGAAATCTACTAAAAAGTCATGTTAATGTAATAGCTACATATACTTTGTAGCAAGTTTAGCAAGAATCACATGTTGAATGACAACATCATTACTGATATTTTCTGTATAATTTTCATAATGTATTCGTTTATTTACATTGGCACTTGAACATTAGTAGTGAAAGGAAATCATCTATACCATGAAACGTGGAATTAACTAATCGGGTTTCCTTCTCTTTGCTTGTCTTAAGAATGCCCTGCATTGAATCTAACTCATATGACTAAAAGAAGAGGTTGAAGAGAAGAGGAACACATTTGGTACCCATAGGAAAGCCTACACTCTTTTAAAAACACATCTACCAATCATAACAAATATGTTTTTAATAAAAAAAATTCTAGCATTTTCTTGATATCGGTTCCAGAAAACATTTTGGTAGAATCAGAGATTTTTTATTTTACAGCATAAGATTTATCCCTTCTTAAGACAAGACATTTGTATTTACGTTGGGTATTTTTCTTCATGAAACACTATTCGACTACTTCTTATCTTCTGTTTTTTAGTTTTGAGAGGGGAATAGAGTAGAGGGCAGAAGATAAGTGAAATGTGTAATGCTATTGCATGAAAAGATGGACCTTGATTGTATGTACTCTAACAAATCTTAAAAATATTTTGTAATTTTTACAGGTGGACCAACAACGACACCAATTTGTGACGTATCAGAAGGGATGCAATCAGCAAGCACTATCCCATCAACTGAAATTAACGTCAATGACAATAATGCAAATGCTGAATATTTAAGACCTAATAGTGCAACTCCATTTGAGAGTTTGAAACCAACACTAATAATAGAGTATTCTCCATCAATGTCAAGGCCTGTCAAAAAAGTAATGCTGATATCCACAGAAAATATCAAGACATACACAGTTAACTTTTACAATGCGGATGGAAGTGTGATCAAGAAAATGGTAAGTATATATGGTATTAATAATGTGAAAGTTGAATAGTGCCATTCTTTTGCAATTATGAAATACCAAACACCATACAGTAAGTAATTTGTTTTTATGTTTAGACACAACTTATAGTAATTACTGAACTGGCATCCGGATGATAACTTTAGTTTTGTGATTATTTTATATAAATGAAATAGCTGGCATTTGGAAAAAGGGAGTTGACCCTTTGCCACTGATATTTAGTCTGATAATTATAATTCACCATTTTTTTTTACTGCACATGTGTTCTGCTGGTTATATTTTGTTTGTTTACATATTTAGGGAACATCTGTTAGTTGTTCCATATTGTTAAATGTTTATCTACCTATTAAGAAAATGAATATGTTTTAATCAATTAGTGATTTTATTTTCCAATGTTAGTAATTTCTTACTAATTTATATTTGACCTATCATCATGAAGATAATTTTTTGATACAAATTTATTCTTTTGAAATTCAATGATATTTAAAGATTGATGTTCTTACAGGTTGGAATAACTGAAAGTGCTATGAATGGTGGAGGAAACCCTAATGTCAGGAAAATAGAAATAGTGATTACACCAACTGACAAAATGAATAGTTACAAGGCAGTGAAACTTCGACTGCAGATATATGCTTGTCATGAAATAGGTACTATCATCCTTTTTGTATATTTGTATTTCATTTTCATTTACCTGTAAGGTTAGGTGGGAAGGCAACATAAAATATAGGAGAAAAGAAGTACGAGTCCTTTACAGAAATCAAAGATGGTTTGTTTAGTCTTTGTCACCGGTTATTGTATTTCGGTTGTTTGTTTCTCATTGTATGGGGTGTTTGGATATTCCAAATGAATAACTATGTCATATAAAACGTTTGTTGCTTTTTTGTCTTTATAGGTTAAACTTTGGAATCTCTTGACATTAATATCAAAGGAAAAACTGACTACCTTGAACAGGTGATATAAATGCCCTTATGAAATATCGATAGAGATAATGATAGAAATAAGTTGCACAGTGACAATTGAAAGCTTTCATTTAATGACATTTATTTTAGAAAACGTTTTATTTGCATTTAATTATTTTGTAGTGACAACAGGCACATTAATACCATCAACAACAACTGCTGGACCAGTATCAACCAAATCAAGTCCTAATGTTGCTAGTGTTTCCTCAACTGTTTTACCTGAGTCGACGACAAGTTCTGAAAAACAGACAACAGAGACAACTACGTTAGAACTGTCAACTGGGAAAACTACACTAGAAAGGTCAAGTGTTCAAACAACTACGGAAAGAGGAACGAAAGCAACAACTCCAATTTTGATGAGAACAGGAGTTTCTGCTACTATTACTTCAGGAATTTCAACCCCTGTACAATTGTCGACTACAACACCAGTTGGAAGATCCAGTACAAGAAGTACTGTAGAAAAAATAGGTACTCAAACCACTGCAGTTATAACCTCACCAAGAATGACAACATCAAGGATTTCTGAAAAATCATCACCTACACAACCGTCTGTGCCAGCAACTACAGGTAAACAAAGTATTTGTCATTTATCAAAGTCTTTTGTGTGTTGTTGTCATGAGGTGGTTTACAAAGCTTCCATTTATTTGCATTTTTGAAAGTCTCTTTATTTATATCAGAAGAACGAACTAAAATTGTATTTTTGAAAAGTAAGCTTCAATGAACTTCCTAACTTAAGCTTTCTACGATGAAGTTAGATCGAAAGTGAATTTATATTCGTTTGCATGATCTACAATATCTAATCAGCAGTAGTGAACTTTAATGTTAAGAACAACACGTTTAAATAAAGTGATTCAAATTATATCAAAATATTCTAAGCAATATCATTGTGATAAAAATAACCTATTTATTATGGCCTGTAATTTCAGGAAAAACAACTACAGTAGAAGTATCAAGTATTGTGTCCACTACTGGTTACATTCCGACGAGTAAGTAATTAACAATACATAAATAACATTTTCTGTCATGATGAGGAAATCTACTAAGAAGTCATGTTAATGTGCTTTGATAGGTACAAATATTTTTTAGCAAGCTTAAAAAAAATCACAAGTTGAATGGCAACAGCAATACTTCTATTTTCTGTATAATTTTCTTAATATGTTGGTTTATTTACATGCCACTTGAACAAATACAGAATGTGATATGTTTTATGTAACTGATGTCTTGCTTTAAAAAAAGTTTGAAGATATCAAAGGAGTAATCAGATGCTGTAAATTAAAGAAGAACAGACAATAGATTGGTCAAAGCAAAAAGGAAAAATGGTACGAACAATGATATACGAAACACACAAAAGAAAGTTAAAATGAACACACATAACACCGGGAGTAAGTTGCTGCTCCACTAGTGATGCCCTACTTGTTACTGTGAAATAACATGAAAATAATCTGACATGGAATGGAAATTTTGTAGGACATCAGTATACATATATAAATACTACCCTCACTGTCAATTTTCGAGGTGTAGGTGAATAAGGTAAAGGTGTGAAGCAGAACTAGCTGTATTTTTAGTATCATGTATTCCAAGCATCACCAAGATCACCAAGCTTAAAATTATTAGTGAAAGAACACAATCTATACAGCAGATCAACCGACTGAAAATATTTTGATAAAAATCCATAAGAGTCAACTGAAAATTTCTTCAATTATTTGGGGCCTTCGTGACCGTGATCGTTTGGCAATCAGTACCTATTACGACTGATGTTATGAGTTCGAATCTCGATAAGGGTGAGGTATACAACATTATGTGATAAAGATTGTCAGTGATTTGCGACAGGTTGGTGGTTTTCTCCACGCCCTCAGGTTTCCTCCACCAATAAAACTGACCACCACGATATAACTGAAATATTGTTGAAAGTGGCATAGAACATCATCAAACAAACAAGCAAAGAATCAAATGTATTTTATCTCCGGGGCATACATGTAAACAAACTGTACTTATTGCTTGTAAATAATATCATTCATAAAAAAACATTACTGAAATCGGTGCTTTAATTGTTTAGCTTCCTACTTGTAATGTCAGTTGATATTCTATTCTATAGATTACTACATTTTCTTATGAGAATATTTAAGAGGAGTCTACTCTTGTCGATAAACTACTGATGAAAGAAAACAGTAATCTTATGTGACATTTCTAAAATTTTATGGTCACTATCATGAGTGGGTTCATCCATTTTTGGATTGCAGTTTCTCCCATTATTACGGCGTTTTAACCCCGCTGAACCAGTGGTGGAAAAATCTGTAATCTAGAGGATTAAAATGTCTCGTGCCTTTCCCCACATTAATTTCAAACGCATAAATTTCAAATTTTGAAATAAAGTTCGTGTTAAATAATGGGAGATTACAGATTTTTCCACCACTGCTTCAGCGGGGTCAAAACGCCGTAATAATGGGAGAAAGCCAAATGACTTAAATTGTTGGGAGCAATAAACCCAAAGGTCCTAAACAGGGTAGCTAAAATTATCTAAGGTCACCCATGACCAAGGGAGAAATAAGATCCACTGATAACATTTAATGACAATCCTTTATGATCACTTAATAATTTTCCAAAATTCTAATTGACTGGATCCTAATTGTGCTTAAACATTGATATGCTACATCAATAACTCTCTGTAAATAGCTATACGATTACCGATTACTGATTATTGATGATATTTATTTTATAGTAGTAACAAGAGGACCAGTACCATCCACTGAAATTACTCCACCCGTATCTTCACATGTAAGTGAACAGTTGAAAACTATTACTTCAACTGTCTCCCCCGAATCTACCACGAAGTCAACTCAACAGCCGTTAACTACTGGTATAACAACTGTGCCATCGCTTTCTACAGTGAAAACTACGAATGGTGTGTCATCGATGAAAACGTCAGTTGGAAGATCCACTGAACGAACTACGCCAGTGGAATTGACAACTGCACCAACAGAACCTTCCACAGGCACTACAGGTAAAGAAAATAGTGTATCAATATTGTTTGATCTATACCACTTAATAATCTCCTTCAGCTGGCACTAAAGGTAAAGAAAATAGTGTATTAAAATTGTTTGATTTATACCATTTAATAATCCCCTTTAGCCAGCACTACAGATAAATAGTATATTGTATCAAAGTTGTTTGATTTATACCATTTAATAATCCCCTTTAGCCAGCACTACAGATAAATAATATATTGTATCAAAGTTGTTTGATCTATACCACTTAATAATCCACTTTAGCCAGCACTACAGATAAATAATATATGGTATCAAAGTTGTTTGATTTATACCATTTAATAATCCCCTTTAGCCAGCACTACAGATACATAATATATTGTATCAAAGTTGTGCCGATTGATGTTACTACGTGACTAGACTGTGCCACACCGTATGATTTTACTAAATTAGAAATGAATGTTTTTATTGCCATCCCAGGGAATGATACCTCTGATAGAGGACTATTTGTCCATGAGGGCATCATCCACCAGGCATAAATGAGTGCCTCATTTTTGAGAATGTTACACTCCTATCAGTTTAAAGACAAATGGTCAATGGTGGCATGTTGCAAAACACAAGGTACTGATGAGCAATATATATAATGTGATTGTCGTTAGTGACCTATTGCAAGGGGAACTTTTAATACCCTATCTATCATCTCTTCTTTTCATTTTGGCATTCATTATATCTATGCTTTGTCCAGCCCTGTCATGAATACAGCTTGGTGTTCAACACCAATAATTCATATCTAAAAGTTATCCTATTTTATTGTGGCTTTACTTTTAGGATTCAGCGAAGTTTCTACACTGAAAACAGCTTACATAACAGCTACAACCCCAAGAATCCATAGCACAGGTACGAAATATTCCATAAGAGCTACTAATGTTTTATTATCCCCTCGCCAACGAAATTCCGAAGGGATATAGTAACGCTACCGTCCGTCGTCCTTCCGTCCTTCCGTAGCATCATTGTGAACACTCTAGAATCAACATTCTTCAATGGATTTTTACCAAACTTGGCACATACTTAGTCCTTCAGAGAATCTGGCAGCCTATTGATTTTCAAGGTCATAGGTTAAAGGTCAGGGTCACCGGGTCAAATTTTTAGGCGAAGGGATACGCCACACTTTGCGTTTCTCTTGTTTAGATTGTATGAGAGGTCAAATAAACATTGGAGAATACCGAAGGGGTAATCAAGCATGGACAATCCAGAGAAACTGGCAGCATATATAGGGTACACCAGACAAAGAAAAAGAAAACAAAAACACAACACCATATGTGTTGGACACCACAATGCGCAAACAAACATAAATCACATAGGACTCGGAACGTAAAGACATATAATATAGGACAACACAAAAAAGTAAAAAGATGTGCAAGAAACCAGGGATGAACTCAGGTGCTCACAAAGGGTAAGCAGTTCCCACTTCTTATAAGATACTCGCCGTTTTGCTCATATATGCATAAAATAATAGCATTAACATTAAATGGTCCTTAAAATGGTACTATTTACTATTTTTCTATTTTGTTCGACAAACGTTATAGTTATAGCTGGAAATATTTGCCTCTCTCATATTAAATGATATGGAGAATCGAGGTTACATATAGTAACAAGATATACTTTTCATTGTGAATAATTTGTTTTCATTTCATTCTTTTTACTGTTTTGTGCAATCACTATAGCAACATTGTGGATTGCACTAAATAGTCTATTGTAATATAGTACTTCCCCTCTTGTGAGGCCACTCTCACCACAGGCTACCAGGCCAGATTTCAGATGTAATGAGATACTACAAAATTTTCCTCTAAACAGATACCAACCTTCTTATAAGCGAATATTCTCATAGTTGAATGCATGTAAGAGGAGAACTACTGTATAACCTTTAGAATGAACTTGTATTTTTTTCTCTTAAAGAATCAAAACCAGCAGAATCTACCACGACTCCGATATGTGAAATAGTAAATGGGATGAACTCAGATGTGACTATCCCGTCCAAAGAAATATATGTTAGTGACAAAATGGCCAAAGTCCATAATTTAAGACCAACATCAAAGGTTCCATTCATAAGCTCTCAGGAAACATTAATTATTGAGTACAGGCCTTTGAATATGAAACCAATAGAGGATGTTGAACTTGTTAACACTGAAAATATCAAAACGTATACAGTCACATTTTTCTATGATGATGGCACCGAAACCACAAGAAAGGTAATGTGTGATAGCCTCTAGTACTCTTAAGTTGTTTATTTATTTATTTGTTTGATGGTGAATAATGCCACTTTCAACATTATTTCAGTTATATCGTATCGGTCAGTTTCATTGATGGAGGAAACTGGAGGACCCGGAGAAAGCCACTGATCTGTCGCAAGTCATTGACAAACTTTATCACATAATGTTGTACACCTCACCCTCATCGAGATTCGAACTCACAACATCAGTCATGATAGGCACTCATTTCATACGATCACAACAGTCCCCGGTACACTTAAGTATTGTTGCCAGGTGTTCATGTAGTTATTGTCAGCGTATTTAGTAGTCAATGCATGGTAGCTAGTTTTACATCTACCTGTACAATCCATACTCAGTGCTAATTATTGTGAGAGAAAGTTTGTCAATGACTTTCGACAGGTTGGTAGCTTTCTCAGAGCACTAAGGGTTTCCCCACCAATTAAATTGATCATCATGTTTTAACTATAATATTTTGGAAATTGATGATAATCAAGACCATAAAAAGTAAGAAGAGTTTAAAGATAACTAAGGGGTAATCAAAATCTGTAAATTAAAGAAGAACAGACAACCCAAAGGCCAAAATAAAAGTAAAAATGACAAACAACGATCTACAAATTATACAGATTTTAAATGCCTTATAAAATTGTCTATTTATTAAATTTAAAAAAAATGCTAAATGCTATTAAATAGTTCCTAATAGATGAAAATTAAAAACTGTTGACTCAAAGTGGTTAAAATTAATGTACAATCAAACCTGTATTTAAAGGTCACCTTTGGGACAAAGAAAAAGTGGGCTTTTAAGACAGGTGACCTAAAAGAGGTTCAAATTATATGAAATTTTCCATGACAGGAGAAGAAAATGGTGACCTTTTAATACAGGTGACCACATGGGCAGGTTTGAGTGTATCTCTATATATAACACAAGTAACTGTGATTTAAATAATAGAATGAATAATGTTTCAGAGAATATAAACAGCCTATATAGCTATGCATTGTGTATACACATATCAAGAGCAATTGATGTCAGATATGATAAATGATTCTAATTTTTCCCAATTTTAGGTGACTGTTAATGAGGCTGCCAAGAAAGTAGAAACACAGGCTTCAGTGACCAAAATTAGAATTAAAATATCTACTACAGACAAGAAAGCATTTTACAAGCCAGTACAACTAAAACTCAGTATACATGCATGTTTTGAATTAGGTAAGATAAATACAAAGATAATAATATCTTACATACGTTTGTTGACGTTAATAAATCTTAAATAAATATCATGTGCAATCAATGTTTAATATAACTAATTGGTTGATATCACTGCTGATGGACTATGATTCCAGAGGGTATCACCAGTCCAATAGGTCTGATATCACTGCTGATGGACTATGAGTCCAGAGGATATCACCAGTCCAATAGGTTTGATATCACTGCTGGTGGACTAGGAGTTCAGAGGGTATCACCATTCCAGTAGATTGAATGATTATGCTATTGACACTATTTCCAAAATTTCAAACTTCAATTTGAGAACTTATCTTAAAAGTAAAACATATTTCCATGAGATTTGGCAATGTTGATATTGCAGTAGCTTAAGACAGCTATTTTGGCTGTACAAAGTTTGGTATTTAATATGCTTGTTAATGATAAAACAATAAATTTTACTTTCATTTTTGCACAACAGAACGATAAATGATGCGGTAATGTATTGATATTGTATTGTCAAGACAAATCTTTTCAGAGACAAAATATGCAAGGCCATTCTTCAAGATATAATTGATTGGATAAAAAACGCAGCCTGTGTGAGGTTTATCACACGAATGTATTATTTTTTTCTATATGAAAATCTAGTTTTTATTTACTAATTATGTTTGTTTACACCCTTGTGTTGACAGGATTCATTTTTTAACTGAAATGAACTAAGTAACGCCGATTTATCTCAAGCGATTCACTTTAATGAAACACAGATATAATAATTTATTTTAATGCAAATTATCATGCCATGATATACATTTTTAGAAATAAGCCTGTGTACTTATATTAATAGTTTCAACTGGCCCTGTCCCATCAACGTTGGAAACCCCACATGTATCAGTCAAGACAACATTAGAAGCCACAAAATCTACAACAAATCCTGTACAGTCAACGACATACAGTACTGGTAAGTTGCATGAAGGTGTATAGCAACTTCTGAATGAGAGAATCAATCGTCTTCAAGTAATATTAATGTTGAAGAAGAAAGCCACATATAAACAAATGATATGTCATCACTTCAAAAAGTTTACATTCGCCACCATGACTTTATTAACTGTTAAGGAATATCTGTCTCACAAATGACCAGGGATATGTTCCATTTGTCGTAAGCTCTTCCCTATCCATTTCTTATTCATTACTTATCACAGGGTTTGTAACTGGAACAACACAACCTTGCCCTTCCAGAGTACCTGAGTTCATCCATGGTTCTTAGTTGCTTGATTGTTTGTTTTCTTGGTAGTGTTTTGTAGATTAATCCTTTTGTCCTTTTCCTTGGACATCGTGTTGTCTCTCCATCTTCGATTGAAGGCTTCTGATTACCCCTTTGATATATTCAAGCTCTTCTTTTAGTAATTGCACGCGGTCTAATTTCTTCTTGGATGTATTTCAATAACAGTAAAAAATGGTTGGCAGATATGGGGATATTGTTTTGAGTTTGGTTGATATGATTTTTATTTGATTTTGATTCTTAGTTGTAGAATACATTATATTGTAAGGTATTTTATAACCTCATGCATATGGTACATACGTTTTATATGATATATCTGTTTTAACACATTGTTTTAATGCTTCGTTCAATATATTCTTAAGGAATACAAAAAAATAACATCTTTTAAGAACAACGGTAAGTTGTTGCTGCTCAACTAGTGGCCAGCTATGTGTTACGTCATGGTACATCTTGAAAGAGGAAAGAAATACCAGAATATGACAAAAACAAAGGGATCAAATACAAGATCATCTAGGATACAGATATTCAATAACAATTAACCAAGTCATGATGGCAACCACACAACTTTTGAAGATATGACTTCAACTTAATCACCTTATTCAGTAGCTTCCTTATTAGCAGCAACACTCGATCAACAAAAAAGCATAAATATCTTATTTAGTATGGTTGGTGTGTTTCTTGAATAACATTCAATGACATTTTGATAGGATCAACGTAGTGTATATGTATCGTAAGTAAAGACAAGCTAAACATTGTAGAATACATGTTATATACTCCACATGCGGGTACTACAGGAACGTTGCTAAACATAAATGGAAAGTTCACAATGGGTAAATGTAAATCATCCTTTTTGCTCTAACATTTCTTAATTGGCCCTCACTGTCAATTGTGTGACAGTTATTGATGTTCATATTGAAGAGAGGACAGACAGTAACTCTAAGTAGTACAGATAATGTATACAGTGGAACTTGAGCAATCCGACACCTGAGTTTTCCGACATCCTGTGACATCTGACAAAAATTTATTGTCCCAAAGTATTTCTGTTAACTAAAATAAAACCTGACATTTTGACATCCTGTGCAATCCGGCACATTTCCCAGGTTCCTTGGTGTGTCAGATTAGACAGGTTGCACAGTATTGTGTTTATCGCGCAATGTCCAAAAGTTCAAAACAAATTGTACTGAAAAGATCAGATACAATTGTCGTTTTTACCGTTTTTCAAAGATGTCCTCTGGCATATCCATGTTATACTGTTAGTTTTTACCATTCACGCTACATGAGCAAGGTACCATGAAACTGTTATCAAACAAAACAAAAATATATTTGCATATGCATATTGTACAAAAATAAATAACGGTATGATTCTTGCATGAACATGAGGGATCAAAGTTTTATTGTTTTATTTATTTAACATCATTTGCGTGACCAGATGTCTTAATATAAATATACAGGATATTTTGAATATAAATGAATAAGACTACAGATTGGAAGAGTAATTTCGTAATCCGTTAAGTGATGTGTATATCGATTTTAATTTGTGTCATTCGTAGTACACTCAACTGGTAGTACGAGAACTGTGCCTACATACAGCAAGCTTTCAACAACACCGAAAATGTTTACTACATCAATGACTAGTCCAACAATATCTACTACAATGACCAGAACTACGAAAGGTAATATAGTATATCTAACTACCACAATCTTAGCTGTGATTAATCTGTTCACAAAATGTGTAAAACTAAAAAAGTTTGGTGTTATATATCTTATATTTATAACCCTTCTCCACTGGAGGGGGTATACTGTTTTACCTCTGTCCATCCTTGCATCCGTCCAATATATTTTTCGTCGCAATTTTCTCAGCCACTATTGATGGCAGAAATCGGATATTTGGTCACGAGCTTCATATAGGTATGCCATATTGTGGGGAGCGTTTTTGGACCCGTCAGATTCCTACTTCCTGTTTGCCGACTTAGTTGGTTTTTATACACATTGAACATATATGTGGGAGTATCATAAGTGAGCATTATCTCACAGTTCATCTTGTTTATTCTGTTATTTAGTTGTAGTTTTTTTCTCACTTTTATTAAGTTGCAAGTTTGACAAATGAGAGAACTAGTACATGAGTATGTTTATGCTTTTTAGGAGATACATTCAGGTCAATTTTATGTTAAAAGAACAATGTTGGTTTCGTCGCTTTTAGACATTTTTGTTTTATATGCATGCGAAATGTATGTCATATTGTATAGCTGGGAGATGTATTAGTATGTGTATGCTTTTAAGGAGATACATTCAGATCAATTCTATGTTACAAGAATAAGTTTGGTTTCGTCAATTTTGAATATTATCATATTTATTTTACATGTATGCGAAATGTATTTCAGATTTATTATTGATCCTGTATCAAATTGAGAAAATAGCCTTTGCATTAACTGTTTTTTTATTTTGTATTTGTATATTAAAATAGTTACAGGGGGACCTGCTGCAACGACACTACCAACCCTACATCTAGTATATAGTACTGGTAGAAGCAGCATAACACCATTGATGATATCTAGAGGTATGATAGGGCAAGAAAAACTTGATTAAAATATACTAAAATCCGGGAAAGTTTTTCGAACTTTTCATGCCCTATCTTTGAAGTAATTATATTCCATGGCACTAGAATTCAGAAGGGTAATATGTGAAAAATCAAGCAATAAATGAGTTAAAATTTTCAAATTCTGGAGAACTGGGTTATCGTATGTACAAAACAAGAACTGGGGTGAAAAGAAACGTCTTTTAGGAATTGATACATGTCCTTGTTTGAATGACATAATGGAAATAGGGTGCATTAAATGTACCCAAAGCGAGGAGGTATGTGATCTTTAGCTCGCCTGTGCGAAGTACAAAGAGCTTATGTCGTCACCTGTGCGTCGTCGTCGTCGGCGACGGCGGCGTAGGCGTCCAATGTTAACGTTTGCGTTTAGGTCCAATGTAGACAAACTACTTGGTCCAGCTTGATGAACTTCACATTTGAGTTTGTCTTTGACAGTTAAAAACACCGCACACAAATATAGCTCACCGTGATCTACTATTTCAACCTGAATGACTTCGACATTTTTGCGTAAATATTTGGGTTTAGGTCCAAACTACTTGGCCCAGGTTGATGAAACTTCACATGTGAGTTTGTCGTGGACAGTTGAAAACCTCACACACAAACATAGGTCACCGTGACCTACTATTTCTGCCTGAATGACTTCGACATTTTTGCATTAACGATTGCGTTTAGGTCCAATGTAGACAAACTACTTGGTCTAGGTTGATGAAACTTCTCATATGAGTTTGTCGTGGACAGTTAAAAACACCACACACAAATATAGATCACTGTGACCTACTATTTCTGCCTGAATGACCTGGACATTTTTGCATTAACGCTTGCGTTTAGGTCAAATGTAGACAAATTATTTGGTCCAGGTTGATGAAACTTCACATGTGAATTTGTCGTGGACAGTTAAAAACACCGCACACAAATATAGGTCACCATGACCTACTATTTATGCCTGAATGACTTCAACATTTTTGTTAAAACCTGTTTTACTGTTACAGTTATATGTCCATTTTGAATACCATTAAATTATTTTCGTTTGGCTAAATTGATGTATTGTTCTTCACCAAATTAAACACTAACCACATGTTTATGACATTCACATGCACTTATAGATTGCACAGGCGAGATGGATGGTCTGCCTCGAAACCAGCTATTTTTAAATTTTCAGAGTTTCTTGCCTTGTGGATAATTAATATATATATATGTGGGGTCGACACATGTAAGTTGCTGTTAACATAGCATTGTATGAATATGGGCAGGAACAAATTAAAATAAGGAAAAAGAGATGAAATAATAAAGAAATAAAGACATTTTATTGAAAATGAAAATGCAAACAAAAAGCTAAAAAAAAGGGGTTGGGGTGGTGGTAATTCGTGCAACGAGTACCTGTGGTATTGAGGAGACTATTGCTGTCATTTATGGACCTTTGCAATGGACATCCACTAGAGTGAATTTTATTGAAATTTACATGATTTGAAACTGGAATATTTACACTTGGATATTGTTTGTAGACATTAATGTAATGGCATCATGTTTGCATAGGAACTGTAGGTTATATCATACAAATAATAATTTCCCCTTTGTATCAAATAGGGGTCATGATCGTATGGTGGTTGGATTTACAACTACCGATGCAATCAGTGCCTATTTCCACTGATGTTGTGAGTTTGAATCTCGATCAGGGCGAGGTGAACAACATTATGTGATAAAGTGTGCCAGTGACTTGCGACAGGGCGGTGGTTTTCTCCGAGTCCTCTACCAATAAAACTGACCGCCACGATAAAACTGAAATAGTGTTGAAAGTGGCGTTAAAAACCATCAAACAAACACACAGCATTAATGTACTATTGCTGTCGTTTATGGACCCTTGCAAGGCAAAGGTTGTGTGAATGTTGCTGGAATTTGCATGTATAGATTAGTGTGTAAAGTATAAAGCACAACAGATGGGGTCATTGTGAACACATTTGAATATTACCCTAATTTAGATTTTTGTATATTCGCATTATTTATTTAAAGCCATGGCATGCCATCAATAAATTATTATATAACAGATATCACATCATTAAAGTACATTAAAATCTAAATAATTGCAGGAACAACTACCCAAGTTCCAAGTACTTCTACTTCACCAAGTATAACACATACAGGTACGTGTACAATATTCAGTAGAAATGTTCAAATATTGTGTCATAATTGTTTAAAATCCTATTATTAGTACTTTAATGTAATTTATGCTAATTCTGTTCTAGAATAATTCTCATAGATATGCATTGTCACATTCTGCCCAGCTATTTTTGAACTTGCATCTGTATATATATATTAAATGCATAAATATGCAATCATTCTCTTGACTGTTCAAAAAGTAAATGGTTTCATGCATTTTGCAGTCACTTATGTAATATCTTATGTAATATCTTGATTGTAACTGTATGTGTTTGTGAATAAACGTTAGAGAAAACGGAAGGATCAATCAAGAATAGACAATGGTAACATTGGGCACACAATACACAGGCAGGAGACAACCAAAACACAAATACACCGGTGCCATCGTGGTCATGATTGTATGGTTGTTGAATTTGCAACTACCTATGCAATCAGTGCCTATCACCACTGAAAGTTGTGAGTTTGAACCCCATTCCTCGTGAGATTTACAAGATACAACATTCTGTGATAAAGTTTGACAGGTCGGTGCTTTTCTCCGGTTTCCTCCACCAATGAAACTGACCACCACTATTTTAGCTGAAGTATTGTTGAAAGTGGTGTTAAACAGCATAACACCACCACAAACAACAACCTGCCTCTTATCAGACACCCACTATGTAATACATATAGTAATGACGTGTTTGATATCACAATACACAAACAAATATAAATAAGACATGAACCCTCCTACAAACTACTCAGGATATAGACAAGCGAAGTATTGTTTTTATTCGGATACTAAGAACGTAAAGACATATATTATATCAAACTGTTGGACACCACAAGACGAAAACAAACAAAAATAACATAGATAAGATATGAACCATCATACAAACAACTGGGGGAGAGGCTTGTTGTGACTTATTAATTTTTGAAGTATGATCGAACCAACTAGACAAAAATATATGTATATATATGTGTTTTACATGTATTATTTGATCATGCCTTGGTTGTATTTGTGTAATCAAACTGCATTGACTGTATATTTTATATACGATTACTTAACAAAATGTAGAGTTTCTGATTCATGTTGTGTGACGATGAGAATTGGAAATTGTGTAAGCACGGAATCGATTAAAATGACGCTTGAATCGGACAATTTGTCAGTTGTTTTGGACTTTTTGATGACTTTTTTTTACATGATAACCATAATATACGTACTCGCTTTTCTTCCTGTTCCTAAATAACAATTGGCTCGGAATCAGATGTCCGAGTTGAGCACATGATTCAATTAGCTAGTACTGCATAAATCCAACTCAACGAGTTGGTCAAGAACAGAGCGGACATCATCATCTCACCACAATGTAACTTATTCTCACCATGATATATCTGATGAATTACGCATTTAGTGTTAGACGAAAATCACACACTCTCCATACCAGTTGATCATTAACTTCATATATTTATCGATTCAAATATAAAAAAGAATCCTGTTTATTTTAAGGAACGAGAATGACTACAATGCCATTCTGCACAATGACAGATGGAATGGATTCAAAGACAATAATCCCATCAAGTGAAATTAATGTGAGTGACAAAATGGCTGTTGTTGATGACCTAAGACCACAATCGTCAACTCCATTACAAAGCTCTGATGGACAGTTGATCATAGAATATAATCCTACAGTTACAAGACCGATAAAGGCAGTTGAGCTTGTTTCGACTGAAAACATTAAAACATATAATGTGACATTCTATAATGTAGATGGGACTGTAACGACCAAAAAAGTAAGTAACCGACAATTATGTGAAGTCAGTTTGTCATTGCTTTGTCTTGATTGTAGCATTCAGGTTGTAGGTTTTTATATAGAAATAAATAAAAGTCCGAACTCTTCTTTAACATTTTTGACTTTCGATATATTTACATTCTCAAATAAGATTTATGCTGTTGAAAAATATGTTTAAGCAAAATGGAAACAACAATATTGCACTGAGGGTGAGCGGTCATGTATATGTCTCAGGCGTATTGATTTTGCCTATTTCTGTAATTTTTCTATTGGATGTTAGAACTATTCCAACAACAATGTGGTATTTTGGTTTTTCATTTGGTCACTACAACTATTAAATGAATTATAAACAAATCAAGTATGTAAAATCATTCTTCTTATACCTCAACCTTTAATGTTTATAAAGATATATTGACTGTAGTTCAATGTTTTTTATTCTATAATAGTACATACATTTCCATATTATAATGTTTGCTATTTTAGTTGTTGGTTGTTTTTTTTAACGAAAAGCTGTACTGAATATTAAATGAGTACAATGTTTGAATGCTTTTCTCATTGTATGTCATGTTGTTTTCAGGTACCTGTGGACCAAAGTGCTACAAATAATGCAGATAGTCCTAATGTCAAAAAAGTTAGAATTATAATTACACCTGCAGATAAGGAAGACTTTTATAAGCCAATTAGACTGCAACTCAGCATCCATGCATGTTTTGAACTAAGTAAGAAAAAAAGGTAGAAAACCAAACTTCAAAGTGCAATTAAGAACAGAACATTTGAATATACCACAACACCAAATGTTTAAAATAGTAGCCCATATTGTTTTACTTGTTCTATGAAAGTGTTTCAAAACCAAAAAGACAAACTTAAATTAAAATTGCGAATTTTTTTTCTAATAATCTTTGCAAAATAGACACCCACACTCAACACAAACATTATTAAGCAAGCTATTGTTCATTAGGAATTACTGCAAGTTGGCTTTACATACTCTCCAACGATTATGCACTCATTTGCATCCAGTACTAAAAGCGATTTGTATATTTGATTCTCATGGTCGAGTTGTGCTTTACCACACAGCTAAGAAACTATGTGTCACTTCTATATCCGCAGTTTCCTGACTGGTGGTTGGTTTGATATTTAAGAAGTAGAGAAGCTTTGATTTTCATGGTATTTGTTCCGCATTTTTATAAAATTGGATAACCTTGAGAGAATTCAGAATGTGTATTTGCTTTATTACTGTTGGTATGCAAATATAGCAATAGAGAACAATTTTATTGCTCTAAAATGTAGATATTTAGCTTAGTTCACACTAAGGAGAATGTTCCCCCTATGTGCTTGCTGTTTGTACCGACATGCTTTGTGAAAATGTCCCTACAGATTTTAAAAATAAAAGTTGAAACTATTCTAACTGACTTTTTTAGTGCACACGTAGACAAAGCATCAAAATCAGTACTCCCTTTTTGCACAGTTTGCACAACATATGAAATGCTATAAACTGTATTTATTGATTTTATATCGTAATTGTTACGATTAATTTGCCTAGTCATTAGATTGAAGCCAACCTAACATTCCAAGTTTAATAATGTTGCCAAATTAGAAAAAAAATTAGTTTGTTCAAATAAATTATCAGTATGCTATACAAAATATATATTACTGTTCTCTCTACTCATACATTATCATGTTTCATGACACGCCATGTGACATTTATTATTTCCGAAATCAAGAGATGTTAATGTGAATTTTCTTTATTGTAACTTCATGTGATTTTAGCATATGGCATGTGGATGTTATATCCTCTGTAACGATCTTACAAAACCAAATTAAATTTAGCTGTAATGGTTTGTTTTATTATCAGGTGATTTATTAATATCATGTATAAGACAACCTTTAATTGCCATTCGGAAGCTGTATGGTCTTTTGCAAACACCTATGACCTCATCAGATTATTTCTGTTACTTTTAGTTGATTATTTTCCTTTTGACTTTAGATTAGGTTATGCAAGATGAATGCATGACTGCATCACTTCATGAATAGATGAGGTTTGAGCTCATAAAACTAGTATAACCCTGCCTCTTTTTATTGAAGTGCCAATACAAAACCAGGTCATTGAGCGGTTATGTATTTGTATCAATTTTGCATCTTGTACAATTTTTATATTTGATTTTGAAATTGTTCCGAGAGTGTAATGTTTTTCGTTTTTCATTTTCTTTCAATGAAAAGTACATTTTATTAATGCACTAAGAATAGTTTGAAGATACCAAAGGGGTAATCGGAATCCTTATATCGAAGAAGAACAGACAATACAATGCCAAAGGAAAAAGTACAAAAGGACAAACAGCGATCTATAAAACATACACATAAAACTAAAGATCGAGTAACACGAACCCCACTGAAAACCAGGGGTAAACTCAGGTGCTCTGTAAAGGGTAAGCAGATCATGTTCCACTAATGGCACCCATCGTTTTAATCTAGTTACAAACCCAGTGATAAGCTATGAGCGAGGAAAGAACCGGCAAGTGTTTACGACAAGTGGAACGTATCCGAGGTCAACCAAGTCAAAGAAATGAGAGGTACACTATCACAAATATCAAACAAAATTAAATCTTATCTTTGATACATTGTAACAATGCCAATATTTGTTCAATCATTACCTTAAAGAGCATACAATTTATTTTTTGTTATGTATCCTTCCGTGCATGTTGATTATTTGAATTGTCATGTTTTTATGACTATTTTCAGAATCTACTATGGGAACGTCAACAAGATTTGCTAGCACTTCTATCACACCAGGAATAACAGGCAAGTAGTTACATAAAACATCATTCGGTTAAATGTTAATAATTTAATTTGATTTGCATATTTCAATCTGATAGGCTAATCAGCCTGGAGAAAATGTTGGCTATACTCGATAACCTGGGTTGGTATTGTGACGTCACCAACGTGTTCACCCGCCAACGACAAATTCAACTGGTCACATGAAATAATCGTATATTAAAATCGAGGAATCATTAAATTTTGTAGTAAAAATTAAATTATAAGGACTATTTGAAATTGTTGAACAGGTTATACTTGCATAACCTGGTTTGGGTCAGTTTACGCTTTTCATGAACCGTTTCGCGTTTTATAAAGCGTAAACTAACCCAAACCAGGTTATATCGTATAACCTGTTCAACGATTTCAAATATTCTTTAAATATATATAATAATATAGTCAACATTTTGATAAAGTATGGGGCCATTACGGCCATGACTGTATGGGAGTTGGATTTACTACTACCTATGCAACCGGTGCCTATCACCACTAATGTTGTTAGTTTGAATTTCGATCAGAGCGAGGTGTACAACATTATGTCATACAGTTTGTCAGTGATTTGCGACAGGTCGATTGTTATATCCGGGTCCGAGTTTCCTCCATCAATAAAACTGACCGCACAACATAACTGAAATATTGTTGAAAGTGGCTTTAAACACCATCAACCAAACACATTGATAAAGTATGAATCATTCGATTTCTTGTCTTCCATTCAATATTTAAATAGTTTGTGAACATTACAAATTGTTTTAGAAGGTATAAAATGCAGCTGAATATTTGTAATTCTTCAAGAAGAAAAACCAATGCATTTAAGTCCATTTCAGATAGCAATGAATCAATTTTTATTAAGCATAATAAATCAAATCAATCAAACATTAGATGAAAAAATAAATATCAGGTATTATTCATTGCTTATGTACTGGAAATAAGGGTAATAACAAAATGACCAACACAGAGCAATCTTCCAAAGGGAAAGTCAAAACTCATGAATCAATAAACAGACAAAATCAGTCAACAACCGGAAAACTGTGAAAACGCAATGGCCCTGACTTGGTACAGGCATTTCTAAAGAAATGGTGGATTAAATTAGATTTTACGGGGCCAACCTCTCGCTTCCATAACGGTTCAAAGGTTCCGGTTATCACTATAACAGCATTTATAATGGAAGTAATGGATAATTATTTTGTATTCAAGTAAATATTATCTAGCTTCAATTGCTTAAATTTAATATGTACAGAATAAAAGAACTTAATAGTTGCCTTTAATATACACTTAGAAAAGTAATAAATTGTACTAAAATTAAACATTTGGTATTTATATGTTCTTTAGGAGCAGTAACAACTACAACACCAGTCTGCACAATAACGGATGGAATGGATTCAAACACCATCATTCCATCAAGTGAAATTAATGTGAGCGACAAAATGGCTGTTGTTGATGACCTGAGACCAACATCTCCAAAACAATTGCAGAGCTCTGAAGGAACTTTGACAATAGAATACACACCATCAATTGCAAGACCGATGAAGGAGATTGAGTTGGTTTCTACTGAAAACATCAAATCATACAAAGTGACATTCTATAATAAAGACGGTACTGTGACAACAAAAACGGTAAGAATAATTAGAAGGTGTTGTTTTGTAGGTGTGATAAATCAAAGAGGACTTCACATACTTTTAATTACTATCGGATTTCAATATATGCAATTGTAAATTATTTTGAAAAGCAACATACTACTTATGTACATTAATATTGTTTGCATCGAAAAGTGCACATTCTAAGGTGTATTTTATTAAAAGAGTGCATTGAACATATTTTCATAAATTACGCAATATATTAAAGCAATACTGATACATTTGAAAAAATGCAACACATAGCTTGAAAGTATAATATATTAGAAGAGATTTTGTCTTTTATAGGTTCCTGTTGATCAAAGTGCCACTAATAATGCAGAGAACCCTGACGTAGAGAAAGTACAAATAATGATAACACCTGCAGACAAAGAGGACTCGTACAAGCCAATCAAACTTCAACTCAGTGTCCATGCATGTTTTGAACTAAGTAAGAGAATATGTAGAAAACCACTGTTTAAGTGGCATTATAAAAAGTGATTGCCACATCTAATACAATACATTAATGACTAGGCTTATTTTTGTTTTGTTGAACAATTTCCGTCAAATGCA
>MJUT01006947.1:8166-22689 GCA_002080005.1 Gigantidas platifrons
ATTCATATTTTTCCTCAGTATGAGAGTCATACTCATTCATATAAATGTATTAGATTAAAATCCAAATTAAACAATTTGGCACCTTATGATGTTAAATTGTAACACAACTATAGAAGAATTTGCATTGGCAATAAAGAAGGTGCATGTACTTTTTGAAATATAACATTGATATACTATACAGGGGTTCATAATTATTTCTTATGGTTTTAAGTCGGGCTTATTGTTACGTTCTACCTTTTCATTTGTTTAGATTAACATTGCTATGAGAATATCACCCAATGCTGTATCAGATGCAAAGGACTGTCGGCCATTCCAAGTAATATGATGTCTAAAAATGTTTTGTCAGGCCAAAATCTTTAACAGGTTGTTTCATCGATTTTCATAACTATGCATTAAAATCACTACCCATCATCCATATCGATCGTGCGATTTCACTATATATAACTAATTCACAAAATAAATATCCCCTGAGCCCTCCCTCTTTTCGGCTAGAATTACTGGTTTGCTGTGATTGCCGCAGTTATGTAGAGGATGATTTCTGGTAAACCAGGATCGACATACACATGTTATATTTCCCATTTTTATTAAATTTGTTTTATGGAAGTGAATAACAACAATGGCAGTTCCCTGTTTGTGACCAGTGCCGTTAAATATCATTTCTAATGAAGATTTTGATCGAAATCAGCAGATCTACAATTCAATGCAATAGATGTTTAAAGAGTTTAATAAACAGCAAATGATAATAACACTTCAAAGGAGAAGAGAAGATTGGAAGGTCCGCGGACATCGTTAATGTCCGATGTAATAGTCCGAAGTCATTAGCGAAAGATCACGGACATGGAACCTACATACTTTTGAACCCCTGCTAGCATAACATTAAATACTCACCCATTGAAATATTAAAGTGGACAATTTACAACCAAATAATATATTTCGAAGCTGAAACAGTTGACAAAATTCCAACAGCACATCTACCTTTGTATAACATTAACAAGTAACCCCCGCTATGATGCAGCTTGTTCATTGGACCAGACTTAAATCTTTCATCAAAGCTACAATTTCTTGATCTGTCTCGTTTCCTACAGTACCTCTTTTTACCCTGTGAATATAATTTTTAATTCTATCTTTTAGTTTTGATTGTGCATGAAGATATTCGTAATGCTTGACCATCGCCGTTGACAAATATTGATTACGTTCCTTATAAACTTTCTCCGCCAGCTCGTCCCAATCATCTGAAGTGGCCAGTTTTTTATAAGAAACCAGTATCAACTTTCTCTCGTTTTTAGTCATCATCTTCTTAACTCTCATAATCTTTTCTTCTTCGGGTCCCTTCTCCGATTCCTCTTCGGAAACATTTGTTTCTTCCAGGTTTTTTTCATGACTGGTACCTTGTACCGGACTAGATGTCGATGTTCCAAATCTGTCAATATTAATCATTATTATATGACTATAAATATTTCTTTTATCAACTTGGCTAAAAGCATGCAATGTTTTGTTGATAGAACTTATGAATACTGTCTAAGCCTTCAATTTCCACAAAGATTAATTTTGATCGTTCCAGAGGAGCCCTTGGAACGTTATATTAACCTCACGTGACTCTAACACCAGAAAACCCCTACTTTTAATTTTAGCATCACGTGAGGTTAATATAATGTTCCAAAGGCTCTTCTGGAAAAATATAAATTAATCTTTGCAGTATGCATAAATCTTTCTTGTTTTCATTAAAATTTACAAAAAAACACATGTAGTATTTAATGCCAATTTATAAAACATGACCCAGAGGACATTAATAACAGTTTCATAGAATAAAACAATTACTGACTTTCATTTCGATTAATATAAGGATCTATCGTTTCAAGATATATAGATATTAACCTCGTCTTCGGCGTCGGTTGTGTGAAACCACTAATTAATTTCTTTAAGGTTTTCTACTAAATTTGTGTTTTTTCGAGCCTACCTGGCCATTTTATCTTAAGTTTAACCTTTCCAATACCATATATTTTCTGAAATGTACATGATTCCTCTACGCTCTGTCAAAATATCAGAGCATGTTTAAAGTCTTGCAGTGAAATGCCATGCTACGAAAAACACCTACTCTAAAAATAGCTCGGTCATCCCCCAAGAAATTCAGTATTTATAGGTCATGCATCAAATCCTCCATAGAGGTATTAAAATACAT
Source organism: Gigantidas platifrons (assembly GCA_002080005.1). Lineage (NCBI taxonomy): Eukaryota > Metazoa > Mollusca > Bivalvia > Mytilida > Modiolidae > Gigantidas > Gigantidas platifrons. Next base: position 10,346 of record MJUT01006947.1, read on the forward strand.
CAAATTTGGGCTCAAAATAATCCCTATATATTTAACTTCAATTATCAATTTTAATTAGTCCACTCCATTCAGTAGTTTTCACAATACTACAAAGTGAAAGGAACTTTTTTCTTGAAAAGAGACTACTTTCGTATATGTTCCAAGCTCTGATTGGTGAATTAGTTGTTTGACACCTAAAGAGCAAAAAAACGTGTTTTTTTAACCATTTGTTGGCCTAATTTCTATTCCTTAGGCAATATCTACCCAACAAAACCTGATAAGGTATGTGGCTGTTTGATATTTGCAGGTATAAGTGTTCAAATGCAAAGGTACCCCTTGAAGATATGGGATGAAAATACTCCATTTACAGCTGCTGAAGTTAGATTGTGTAATATACCAAAACTTACCTATTCTCTTATATATTACAGTTATTAAGCTAAATTCTAACATAATAAGCAATTTTAACACATATACATGCCTCAGTTGTATATTTAATAGCTAAATACCCCCCTTTTTTCGTCCCATAAAATGAGTTCATGTCATTCTTAATTTTGTTAATTCATGCTTTTACCCAATAAATTATGTAGTTTAAGACATAAAATAAGTTTTTGTATATAGATCTTTAGTTGAAATTCCTTCTAATTCCATCAAATTTGCAAAAATATGATTTATTGATATTCAAATCTTGGAATTTCTGATGGTGCACAACTATAATTTTCCCCCAAACTCAATAAATATATGCTTCCACATAATTTTTTCTACTGCGTAAGTAAGGTGGATGTTCAAATGTACTGTTACAGCCAAATAATACTCTAAAACATGAAATCCAAATTGACAATTTGAAAAATTAACAGAAAATGCTAAGCAGTCAAAATAATTTTTCTGGGATCACTTAAATTACCAGGTTTTTACCACATAATTTTCAATTAAAACTGCTTTCTATAGGCTTATATTATTATATAAGTGCATTGTACATGTATTCTAACTGTAACTATCAAAATTTACCAGGAAAAATTTGTAGGATTGAAAAAAATCCAATCATGATATCACCTTATTCTATATTTGAAGTCGACAAACTGCAGCATGATGAAATTTGTTAAATTCTTAATATCAACCATATTTTCAATATGATATGCCCTTCTACTGCAAAAACACATTCAATAACATATTCCCAATAATTATAAAGTCATAAACAAAAATAAAATGAGTTGCAATACCCTTTGTCCATGTCTATCCAGTGTTTGGGAGCAATATTCCAAAATATTACATAACATGCATTTTGACCATGTAATCTGACACCACAATGCATTTTGTAACAGTTTTGTATGAAAAATGTCACTCTTGGTCTGTTGTGACATTTTAAAACTAATTTGAACATGATAGCAACAAAAGATAATTTTGATGATTTATGCCTTAAAGTCCCAATAGCTATATATTTGACCGTTTTTTATTCTTAAAAAAATGTACTATACATGCTTTATATTTAATAAATTTTTCGTGTTGATATATGTGAGAAAGAATGGATGAGAGGACGATATTTGTTGAAAAATTCCAGAATGATGCATCAAAAGAAGGCGACTGATTAATTATCGGCAAATTTACGGAGTTTGTCGAATGATCCAACAATCACACTGGTCACCAATCCATATCCTGCTCAGATCACTCGATTAAGCATTCGATTCTCCTTTCCGGTGTTTTCTTTCTGAACTTTGAAGCTGTAAATCTTCAGGACCACGCTATGAACTAGATTCCCACATGTTTCTTTCATCGACAACAATCTCAATACGCATGCGTAGCGCTAAAGTTCAGAAGAGGTCGCTTGAATACGGAAAAGTTTCATATTAGAATTGTTGTATTCTTTGCATGACAGGATAAAATTATCCCTATTTGTTTTCCCCGTCATTACATAGTATTACAAACTGATAGACTAATTTTGCTGCGTTTTTTAAATGTTTTAAACAAGTTTAAAGGATTTTATCATTAACAATCGGATTTTTATTTTTAGTCAAATATATAGCTATTGGGACTTTAAGGTGTGAAACCACTAATTCATTTCTTTAAGGTTTTCTACGAAATTTGTGTTTTTTTCAAGCCTACCTGGTCATTTTATCTTAAAGGGGCATTAGCTACGATTTTGACCAAAAAAATATATGCTTTGGAAATTGGTAAATAGCTTTAAAATGATGAAATAAAGGTAAATAATTCACATTAAACAGCTTATCGAACCACTTTCCGCCTTTTGAGAACGAAAATTACCATCGATTACTTATTTGCTTGCAAGCAAATAATTTGACCTCACTTTTTTCGTATGTAATTGACCTTACTAGTGACAGGTAAAAACAAATAATTTGTATTTTGTCGCTTATTAACTGCCAACTTGCATGGTTCTTGTCCGTAATTAACACCGACTAAAAGCAGATTCACAAAAAATTAGAAATAAAAGCATTGTTGTACTGATTTAATGACGATTCGACAAACTCCATAAACAATGCCGATAATTAATAAGATGGTGTCCATTTCTTGATTGATGTCAAAACACGAGCAGTTGCACGTTTTTTCCCCAATGCGCGTACATTTCATAACATTCATAAGTTACAGAAACACGTTTTATTAAGGCATCAATCATATCTGATAGTTTTTATGGGTAACAAAAAATTATGATTTGGCAGATAATGCCCCTTTAAGGTTAACCTTTCCAAGACCATATATTTTCTGAAAGTACACGATTCCTCTACATTCTGTCAAAATATCAGGGCATGTTTAAAGTTTTGCAATGAAATGCCATGCTATGAAAAACCCCTACTCTAAAAATAGTTCGGTCATCCCCAAGAAATTCAGTATTTATAGGTCATGCATCAAATCCTCCATAGAGGTGTTAAAATATCACTAAATCCATCAATGTGGGCTCAAAATCATCCCTATATATTTAACTTTAATTATCAATTTTAATTAGTCCACTCCATTCAGTAGTTTTCACAATACTAAACAGTGAAAGGAACTTTTTTCTTGAAAAGGGACTACTTTCGTATATGTTCTAAGCTCTGATTGGTGAATTAGTGGTTTGACACCTAAATATCATATATCTTGGAACGATAGATCCTTATAAATATTAACCTCAACAAAAGTCAATAATTGTATATTATTATTTCATATCAGTTCTAAATAGATAGACTGCCATTGAGACAGTAGAGTAAGCCATAATATTGTCCTGTGAAAAAATGTGTCCGATTGTATCTTTTTCAAATGAAAAATCCCCAACATACCAAAAGAAATCACCTCTGCGCATTATTTCGTCCTCGGACTTTATCATAGAACACAATTGTAGCAGAGGACAATATTTCACGGCGGACACTATTTAATCCTACAGTAGTATTGACTTAAACACTATCAAGAGGTGGTTGTGATCCCATCAACCAGTTTAACCCTGCTACATTTTTGTGTTTGTCCCAAGCCGGAATCTGGATTTCCAATGTCACATCTTGTGGTCTTTTTTTTTCTTTTTTGTGTTTAGTTTCAGTTCAGTTATGACCATCACTGTTTAATCTTTCTTTAGGTGAGAGGTGATTGTTCATTTTGTTGATGTCAGTGTAATTGTTGTCCATCACTGATTAAACTTTCTTTAGGTGAGAGGTGATTGTTTGTTTTGTTGATGTCAGTGTAATTGGTGACCATCACTGTTTTAAATTTCTTTAGGTGAGAGGTGATTGTTCGTTTAGTTGATGTTAGTGGTATCAAGAAAAAGTTCCTTTCATTTTGTAGTATTGTGAAAACTACTAAATGGAATGGAATAAAAAAAATTGATAATAAGTTATACATATAGGGATTATTTTGAGCCGAAATGTGATGGATTTAGTTGTATTTCAATACCACTATGGAGGATTTGATGTATGACCTATAAATACTGAATTTCTGGAGGATGACCGAGCTATTTTTAGAGTAGGTGTTTTCCATAACCTGGCATTTCACTGCAAGATTTTAAACATGCCCTGATATTTTGACAAAATGTAGAGAAATCATGTACTTTAAGAAAATATATAGTCTTGGAAAGGTTAAACTTAAGATAAAGTGGCCAGGTAGGCTCGACAAAACACAAATTTAGTACAAAATGTAACCAGAAGCTCTCAAGAGCCTGTATCGTTCACCTGGTAATAAAAAGAACCAATTGGTCCTATGTAAACCTATGTCCTGCAGTGGTAGTCATCTTGGAATTCCAATCAACATAAAAAACCCAAAGTTTGTAAAGGGCCTTCCAATGATTGATGCACAGTTTAGGTTCAATCAGTGCAATTGCTTCAGAGAAGAACATATTTCTGTATTTTCCCCATATGGTCCCGTGTTAATTCTATGACCTGTGGTGGCAGCCATCTTGAATTTTGGATCAGCATAAAAACCCAGACTGTTTAGAGGACCTTCAAATTATTATTCCTGGGCAGTTTGGTTTCAATTGTCCATGTGGTTTAAGAGAAGAAGCGTTTTGAAACATTGTTCCCATAGGTTCCAAAATTGAACTAAGTCCTGCCGTAGCCGCCATTTTGAATTTCATATCGGGGAAAAAAAATCTAAAGTTTGTAGAGGACCATCCAATGAACATTCATGTACAGTTTGGCTTTAATCATATTTGCAGTTTCTAAGAAGAAGGCATTTGAACATTTTCCCATAGGGTCCTATATTGATCTATGCAGTTCAGTGGTGGCCATCTTGAATTTCCGATCGAGATAAAAAACAGAAACTTTGTAGAGGGCCTTCCAGTGATCATTCCTGGGCAGTTTGGTTTCAATTGTCTTAGTGTTTTCAGAGAAGAAGCGTTTTGAAACATTTTTTCCATATGGTCCAATATTAAACTAAGTCCTGCCGTAGCCGCCATTTTGAATCTCATATCGAAAGAAAAAACCTTAAGTTTGTAGAGGACCATCTAGTGAACATTCATGTACAGTTTGGCTTTAATCATATTTGTAGTTTCTGAGAAGAAGACATTTGAACATTTTCCAATAGGGTTCAATGTTAAGCTATGTCCTGCGGTGGCGGCCATCTTGGATTTCCGATTGGCATAAAATACATAAACTTTGTAGAGGACCTTACAATGATCATTCCTGGGCAGTTTGGTTTCAATTGTCCAAGTGGTTTCAGAGAAGAAAATCTTTGAAATTTCAGCCAATCAGAGCATATTATTGGCCCTGGCACCCATGTTGAATATCCGACTGGAACGAAAAACAGAAAATATGTAGAGGACCATCCAAGGAACATTCCTGCTAAGTTTGGTTCCGATTGGCCAAGTGGTTTTGGAGAAGAAGCTTGAAATGCGAAGTTTACAGACGACAGACGCCAAGTGATGGCAATAGTTCACATGGTTTTGCCCAGGTGAACTAAATAAAAATTAATTAGTGGTATATTAAACCTTAGTGTAATCGCTACCCATCACTGTTTAATCTTTCTTTAGGCGAGAGGTGATTGTTCGTTTTGTTGATGTCAGTGTAATTGATGACCATCACTGTTTAAACTTTCTTTAGGTCAGAGGTGATTGTTTGTTTTGTTGATGACAGTGTAATTGTTGTCCATCACTGTTTAAGCTTTCTTTAGGTGAGAGGTGATTTTTGGTTTTGTTGATCTCAGTGTAATTGATGTCCATCACTGTTTAAACTTTCTTTAGGTGAGAGGTGATTGTTGGTATTGTTGATGTTAGTGTAATTGTTGTCCATCACTGTTTAAACTTTCTTTAGGTCAGAGGTGATTGTTTGTTTTGTTGATGTCAGTGTAATTGTTGTAAATCACTGTTTAAACTTTCTTTAGGTGAGAGGTGATTGTTGGTATTGTTGATGTTAGTGTAATTGGTGACCATCACTCTTTAAACTTTCTTTAGGAGTGACGGGATTGTTCGTTTGGTTGATTTTAATGCTGGCAAACAACTAATTCACCAATGAGAGCTTAGAACATATACAAAAGTAGTCCCTTTTAAAGTTCCTTTCATTTTGTAGTATTGTTAAAACTACTGAATGGAATGGAAGAATTAAAATTGATAAGTTTTATAGGGATTATTTTGAGCTCAAATTTGATTTAGTTGTATTTTAATACCACTATGCAGGATTTGATGTATGACCTATACATACTGAATTTATGGAGGATGACCAAGCTATTTATAGAGTAGGTGTTTTCCATAGCCTGGCATTTCACTGCAAGATTTTAAACATGCTCTGATATATTGACAGAACGTAGAGACATCATGTACTTTAAGAAAATATATAGTCTTGGAAAGGTTAAACTTAAGATAAAGTGGCCATGTTGGCTCGAAAAAAACACAAATTTAGTAGAAAATGTAAAAGAAATTAATAAGTGGTATATTAAATGTTAGTGTAATTGTTGTCCATCACTGTTTAAACTTTCTTTAGGTGAGAGGTGATTGTTTGTTTTGTTGATATCAGTGTAATTGGTGACCATCACTCTTTAAACTTTCTTTAGGAGTGAGGGGATTGTTCGTTTGGTTGATTTTAATGCTGGCAAACAACTAATTCACCAATCAGAGCTTAGAACATATACAAAAGTAGTCCCTTTTAAAGTTCCTTTCAATTTGTAGTATTGTTAAAACTACTGAATGGAATGGAACAATTAAAATTGATAAGTTTTATAGGGATTATTTTGAGCTCAAATTTGATTTAGTTGTATTTTAATACCACTATGCAGGATTTGATGTATGACCTATACATACTGAATTTATGGAGGATGACCAAGCTATTTTTAGAGTAGGTGTTTTCCATAGCCTGGCATTTCACTGCAAGATTTTAAACATGCTCTGATATATTGACAGAACGTAGAGACATCATGTACTTTAAGAAAATATATAGTCTTGGAAAGGTTAAACTTAAGATAAAGTGGCCATGTTGGCTCGAAAAAAACACAAATTTAGTAGAAAATGTAAAAGAAATTAATAAGTGGTATATTAAACCTTAGTGTAATTGGTGACCATCACTGTTTAAGCTTTCTTTAGGTGAGAGGTGATTGTTTGTTTTGTTGATGACAGTGTAATTGTTGTCCATCACTGTTTAAGCTTTCTTTATGTGAGAGGTGATTTTTGGTTTTGTTGATGTCAGTGTAATTGATGTCCATCACTGTTTAAACTTTCTTTAGGTGAGAGGTGATTGTTGGTTTTGTTGATGTTAGTGTAATTGATGTCCATCACTGTTTAAACTTTCTTTAGGTGAGAGGTGATTGTTGGTTTTGTTGATGTCAGTGTAATTGATGTCCATCACTGTTTAAACTTTCTTTAGGTGAGAGGTGATTGTTGGTATTGTTGATGTTAGTGTAATTGTTGTCCATCACTGTTTAAAATTTCTTTAGGTGAGAGGTGATTGTTCATTTTGTTGATATCAGTGTGATTGTTGTCCATGACTGTTTAAACTTTCTTTTCATAATTAGGTAAGCCAAAATTAAGTCTAAATCTGGTATACATGTATGTACATTATTCGCTAATCTTGAACCAAAGTAGCATACATCTATCTACTCATTATCATATTTATTGACCGACTCACCTTTGATCTTCCTGTAGTTTAGGAAATGAGTAATCAAACAAATCAGAGCTTGGTGATCTTTCTGTGAAAATAAAACAAAATGAGCTATGAAAACATATTTTAAATAAACAGTGTAATGCGTGTTGTAACAAAATATGTATCCATGCCAACTCTAATGAAAACGTAGATATCCAAGTTATTGCGCACAACACCTTTCTGTAATAACATTCATCAGGTCCTCAAAAGATTGTAAAAGTCTTTTCAGTTTTGGAGCAAGTAAACTATAGCTAAAAGGTCTAAATAAAATAGACAAAATCAGCAATGGTCACCTATGCCTGATGGCGAGAACATTAACCTTAGTTTTAATTAATAATTACATTATTTAGAAATTGTAAATTTCAATATTAAACATATCTAAAAAAAAAATCCATGTCAGTGGCGAAAATACTGACTACTGGGCGGATGATACGACCAATGACTAAAATAAATATCACTCCGTGAGATGAGGAACATCATATTCTTAAATACAGACAATGGACATTTAATTGCTACATTTTTAAAGAATTTTCTTGCTTTTGCAAAATTTTTTTCTTTGCTAGATTTTTGGTTATTTTTCCTTTTGCTACATTTTTGGTTATCTTCCCCTTAGCTACATTTTTGGTTATTCTTCCCTGAACTACATTTTTTGATATTTTTCCCGTAGCTATATTTTTTGTTATTCTTCCCATAGCTACATTTTTGGTTATTTTTCCCTTAGCTACATTTTTAGAGAATTTTCTTGCCTTTCCTACATTTTTGGAGAATTTTTCTTCCTGTTGTTACATTTTTGGAGAATGCTTTTTCTATCGCTGCATTTTTTTTGGAGAATGTTGTTCCTTTTGCTACATTTTAGAGAAATATTTTCCTTTGCTACATTTTTGGAGAATTTGTTTCTGAATCCTTTTGCTACATTTTTGGTTATTTTTCCTTTTACTATATTTTTGGTTTTCTTCTCCTTAGCTAAATGTTTGGCTATCTTCCCCTTAGCTACATTTTTGGTTATCTTCCCCTTAACTACATATTTGGTTATCTTCCCCTTAGCTACATTTTTGGTTATCTTCCCCTTAACTACATATTTGGTTATCTTCCCCTTATATTTAGCTACATTTTGGTTATTTTTCTCTTAGCTACATTTTTAGAGAATTTTCTTGCTTTTGCTACTTTTTGGAAAATTTTCTTCCTTTTGTTACATTTATGGAGAATTTTCTTCCTTTTGTCACATCTTTGTAGAATGTTCTTTCTGTCACTGCTATCCCTGCTATTTACATCTTTACATTTAGAAAACCATTATTACCTCATTAACATTTAGACATTGACCCACAAAGAGTTAAACGAAAATGTTTAGAAATCAATTTAAAAAAAGAGAATCATCCCTGTAAAATGTGGCCGATAGCTATAATATTCTACCTTTTGTAGAACAACTATGCTGGATGTTAGGTTCAAGAAATATATTTGTATTTGTAGAGCGGGAATATGTTTCCATTATTTTATTTAATATGGCATATATTGTGTTTCTGGATATTGTATAACATTCTTTTCTTACGGCACATCACTTTATTACTTTCGTATGTTATATTCGAGTAAAACTTTTTAACATACAAAATTTTATTGTTCCTAAGCTTGTTGTTGTCAGGAATAAATCAGAAATACTGTTCACTTGACACTCTCTATCTATGCCCATGTATATAGTACATTGATAATAATAAAAACAATATACAGAGCCGTATTATAATTCTGTGCACCTAACGATTCCGAGGGTGATTACATAGTGAATAAAAATGTATCTCTATGTAAATTTGGTATCAAAAGAAAGATAAATCATTCTTCTTTCCAACGATTAAAAACTGGAGGAAACCGGAGTACCCAGAGACAACCATCAACCTACGGCAAGTCACTGACATTTATCACATAATGTTGTATTGAGTACACCTCGCCTGAGCGGGATTCAAATCAACATCAGTGGTGATAGGCACCGATTACATAGGTAGTTGTAATTCAACTACCATAATTCACGGCCACCCTCTCTCTATCTAAAATGATCTTGAAATAAATGATACTACTGACACTCAGCCTGTTTTTATCTTGACCTCCTTGCAATATACCACCGAGGAATATTAAAAACAATACTCCATAACAAAGGTGATGACTTCACTTTTCCAATAGTCAATTTCCAGTTCATTAGTAGCAATGTTCCAGCTGGCACCAGTGTATGAATATTACATTTCACAACTCGCATTATTCATGGGTTTGTGCCCAGTATAGTGATTTTCTGTACAAAGCTCAGCTGCTGACACAAAAGTTACTCGATCAAACAAGACTATATATGTTGCTCCTAGGTTGAAGTCTTCGCTATACAATTTTACGGTTGTCATCACGAAAAGGTTGACCATTACCAAATATCAATTCCTCAAGTGACAATGGAACTTTCGCCTTTTGGGTAGAAGTATGTCCACTATCTCCGACAAGACGCTTACCAGACTTGGCTATGAGTAACCTGGCGGGTGTCGTATATGAAATAGGAACTGCTTACATTTCGCGAGCCCTTGGTTTCAACCCCGAATTTTTGGTTTGGGGTGTTGCTCATGTTTTTAGTTTTTTTGTTTCTTGTGCCCAACGTTTCCTGTGTCACTGGATTGTCTATTCTTGAATGTTCTGCGGTTTTCACTGACGTTTTTTGTAGTAGCTTCTAAACTTAAATATCGAGACAGAGAGTATATATTGTTCCTTGTTATCATTCGTTGAAACAGATATCAGTCAAACCTGTATTAAGAGGTCACCTTTGGGACAAAGAAAAAGTGGCCTTATAAGACAGGTGACCTCTAAAAAGAGGTTCAACTCATTTGAATTTTTTTATGACAGGACAAGAAAAGGGTGACCTCTTAATACAGGTGACTGCTTAATAGAGGTGGCCTCAGGGGCAGGTCTGACTGTACAAATATTGTTATCTTGATACCTTGTTCTTCATCCGTGATCCTCCTACCATCTAGTAACTAGAAAAATAAATACAGATACTGGTTGGCAACTACTAGTAGAATAGATATAGTGACTACATTTGTATGTAAATGACTCTTAGGGTAGAGTTATTTGTAGGCTTACAAGTAGCTAAAGGGTTATGGTGGGTAACGCCACTTTCAACAATATTTCAGTTATATCGTGGCAGGCAGTTTTATTGGTGACGGAAACCGACGTACCTGGAGAAAACCTCCGACCTGCCACTTTTCACTCACTGACAAACTTCATCACATACTGTTGTGTCGAGTATACCTTGCCCGAGTGATATGTAGGTGTCCAACATGTTTTTGAAGTATGTCAGAAAAAGAACGGGAAGATATATGGTGATATAAAAATATCACATTCTCGGAACATTTCAAAAATCCTATAGAAAAAGCGATACCACTAACACACAAATACATGACCACTCAATTTCCTGGCTTCGTACAGGCACTTCAATAAAAAGTGACAGGGTTTAACTAGTTTTATGGAACCAAAAGATATAGCGATAAAAAAAATCTGTGATGAATTGTAAGTAATTAGCCTACCAAGACATTTCGAAAACACATGAAAGATATCAGAAAAAATATTGAAATATGTGCTAGTAAAACAGAATATATATCAAACGCTTGAATCATTGGAACGTTTAACTGTATTAGGATTCAACAATAGTACCATCACCTGTTGGAATCACAGAAATGAAACTGTCTTATTTTTTCTAAAATATATAGGGGTTTGGGTTGGGTTATAGTGTTAAATGCCACTTTCAACGACATTTCAGTTATATCGTGGCGGCCAGTTTAAGGTGGAGGAAACCAGAGTACACGGAGAAAACCACTAACTTTCTGCAAGTCACTGACAAACTTATCACATAATGTTGCAATTGTATCAACGACACATCACCTGACCGGGATTTGAACTCACAACTTGAGTGGTGATAGGCACTGATTGCATAGGTAGTTGTAAATCCAACTACCATACGATCACCACCCTGTGCCTTGCTATATTTACATCAGCACCCCACTAGCATTTGCTGGTACGATATAGCTGATATATGATATAGCTTCCTGCTATTCACTGCGCATAAGCCAGGGATGGGGTTGTTTGCAATACCTGTTTAAATTTACGAATGTTAAAAGACAGAGGCAGAAGAAAAGAATGGCAGATGAACTTGTTAATTCCTCTGGCTGATTTTCAAGTAAATGTGTTTAATCTAAAAATGGATCGCATTGTCCAGTCATTAGAATTACGATTTGTACAACACAAACAGTTGTATAAAAGGACAACATACCCGCAAATAAGTAATTATGAAAATATATCACCAACTAGAGGCTCCTAGGAGCCTGTAATCGCTCACCTGGCTCAAAGTTGGCCCAGCAGTTTCAGAGATAAATTTTAAGTGAATTTTTGCGAATCTTCTATTTTTAGCAATGGCCTCCATCTTCTTTGGCGGGCGGGGTTGTCGGATATAATTCTGAAGGGGGACCATCTAAAGACCATTTCACCATAGTTTGGGCCCATTTGACTCAACGGTTTCAGAGGAGATCATTTTTAAGTGATTTTTTGCCAAATTTTCTATTTTTAGCAATGGCAGACATCATGGCTGGCGGCCGGGTCGTCGGACAGAATTCTGAAAGAGGATCACCTAAAAACCATTCCACCATAGTTTGGGCCCAATTGGTCCAGTAGTTTCAGAGGAGATAATTTTTAAGTGATTCTTTGCTGAATTTTCTATTTTTAGTAACGGTGGCTATCTTGGTTGGCGGCCGGGGTCGTCGAACACAATTCTCAAAGAGGACCATCTGAAGACCATTCCACCTTAGTTTGGGCCCAATT
>MJUT01006964.1:15726-31571 GCA_002080005.1 Gigantidas platifrons
CACCAATATCAACAAAACAAACAATCACCTCTAAACAGTGATGGTCAACAATTTCACCAATATCAACAAAACAAGCAATCACCTCTAAACAGTGATGGTCAACAATTCCACCAATATCAACAACATAAACAATCACCTCTAAACAGTGATGGTCAACAATTCCACCAATATCAACAAAACAAACAATCACCTCTAAACAGTGATGGTCAACAATTCCACCAATATCAACAAAACAAACAATCACCTCTAAACAGCGATGGTCTACAATTCAAACAATCACTATCTAAACCAAGCATTCATCAGAATCCACACAATGTAAACCTAACATTCACCACAATCCACACAATGTGAACTAAACATTCACCACAATCCACACAGTGTAAACCAAGTATTCACCACAATCTGCACAATGTAAGCCAAACATTTACCACAAACCACACAATGTAAAACAAACATTCACCACAATCCACACAATGTAAACCAAAAAACATTCACCACAATCCACACAATATAAACCAAACATTCACCACAATCCACACAATGTAAACCTAGCATTCACCACAATCCACACAATGTAAACCTAACATTCACCACAATGAAAACCCAAACATTCACCACAATCCACACAAAGTAAACCTAACATTCACCACAATGCACACAATATAAATGTAACATTCACCACAATCCACACAATGTAAACATAACATGCATTATACTAGATAATGTTGACATATTAGTTAGATGATCTTTTGAAAGTTCAAGTATAGAAAAGCAAATCAGATTGATTAACATATAATATTTTTTTTGTTTTTTTTTATACTGACTTCTTCTCTTTTGTCACTAGGGCTTGTGTTGTATTGTTATTTTAACATGCCGACTATAAATAAAACTTATCTTATCTTTGTAGACTCAGAAAGAGGTTAATGATCTGAAGCATGCAGCCTCCTTCCAGAACAGTATACCAAAACCATTTATACCATTCAAAGGTAATTATCACCTATCCAGAAGGACAATGGCCTATGATAAAAATGTTTTAAAAAATTCCTTAAGAAAATAACCCTTTATAAGATATATTGGGGCTCAAATTATGTAGTATGATTGATTGATTTATTGTGTTTAACGAAACTTTTAGCAATATTTCAGCTATATCATGATGACCAGTTTTAGTGGTGGAAGAAGCCAGAGTATCCAGAGAGAACCATCGACCATGGGCAAGCAAATGGTAAGCGTTATCACTTGTGGCTGCGAGTCGAGTGCACCTTTTTTTGTAATTTACAAAAACGGATGTGAACCCACACGTATTGGTGAAAGGCTTGTATGAGTTGTTATGTAAACCAACTACCTACCTCATTGAGCCACCTCTCTTATGTACTGTGATATTCCAACATTTTTAAACTATAGTATGAAAAGTAAAGAGTAATTGGCATTCCATGTGACAAAAAGTGGCTTACCCAATGTTTGTATAAATACATCAACTTTTCCCATAAATTATCGCTTGATATCTGAGAAGATATTATTTTTAATAAATTTGCAGTAGTGTCTACCAACAGAATTTGTGGGCAGAGCTTATCATCAGATTACTCAGGGTATTGTGTTATTTATAGAATGATAAACAACAATCCCTATTTATATGAACAGCATATTTATGAAACTGTATATGACATGACGAACGTGACATAAGGTCACATACCTCAGAAATGTGAATTTTCAAAGTCATTTTTGTAATTTTTAGACTGATGAAGAATATTATTATTAATAAGACTGAAAGTTTCGTAGGGAGGAACACTAGTGACCATACCAGTCAAATATTTTGCTCCAAAAGTAACTGTGAAACTATGTATCATTGATTTTTCCTTCTCAAGGTAACCCTGGTCAAAATAATGAACAATCTGAATGTTTGCTCCGCTCACAGCTATCTATACCTCCGGTCCTGGTTTAGCTATTAATTATATTTGTTATTGTAATCTGCTACAAGGCAGAGTAGCGACTTTCAAATTAAAATACATTTCTTTTTGAAGAGGGAGAAAATAGTAAAGAAAAAAAACAAGAACTGAAGTTGGTGATGAAGAAATTGGAACAACAATATGCACCTTTACAAGTGGTCCCTGTTATAGAAAAAATAGGCACAGAGCAGGTGAGTTCTATTCTGTTTAATTCTATCACATACATATACATGTATGATACAAGGTTTAGTATCTGTTGTGTTGTATCTAATGGTTTAAATCCTGTATTTCTATAGAATACATAAATATATCTAATAGTAATACAAGATTTAGTATCTGTTGTGTTGTATCTAATGGTTTAAATCCTGTATTTCTATAGAATACATACATATATCTAATACAAGGTTTTGTATCTGTTGTGTTGTATCTAATGGTTTAAATCCTGTATTTCTATAGAATACATACATATATCTAATACAAGATTTAGTATCTGTTGTGTTGTATCTAATTGTTTAAATCCTGTATTTCTATAGAATACATACATATATCTAATACAAGGTTTAGTATCTGTTGTGTTGTATCTAATGGTTTAAATCCTGTATTTCTATAGAATACATACATATATCTAATACAAGGTTTAGTATCTGTTGTGTTGTATCTAATGGTTTAAATCCTGTATTTCTATAGAATACATACATATATCTAATACAAGGTTTAGTATCTGTTGTTTTGTATCCAATGGTTTAAATCCTGTATTTCTATAGAATACATACATATATCTAATACAAGGTTTAGTATTTGTTGTTTTGTATCTAATGGTTTAAATCCTGTATTTCTATAGAATACATACATATATCTAATACAAGGTTTAGTATCTGTTGTTTTGTATCTAATGGTTTAAATCTTGTATTTCTATAGAATACATACATATATCTAATACAAGGTTTAGTATCTGTTGTGATGTATCTAATGGCTTAAATTCTGTATTTCTATAGAATACATACATATATCTAATACAAGGTTCCGGGATACTGGTATTCAGATAATACCGTCATGTGACTTCCATCACCAGTGACTAAAATCTAGGCATCTGTAGTTCAAAATGGCCTGTGGTCTTTCAACTTTGTCGGAAATGGGATAAATGTTACATATTTTTCCAGATTGGGTTTCTTCCTGCTGTCAGATGTACACCCCGGAACCACGCACCAATATTTGTTGGATGACTTTTGAGATCGTTTTCCTCAATGCATTTCTACATGCAGTGTCTACTGCTAAAAATGCCTAGATTTTTATGAAGTCACGTGATCGGTGGTACGAATTCTTCCTCCAAGTCAGGAGAACGTCTTATCTCGGAATCGTCGTATACAAGGTTTAGTATCTGTTGTGTTGTATCTAATGGCTAATACCCTGTATTTCTGTAGAATACATACATATATCTAATACAAGGTTTAGTATCTGTTGTGTTGTATCTAATGGCTAATACCATGTATTTCTATAGAATACATACATATATCTAATACAACACAAAAATAGTATTCCTAGATTGCCCATATTATTCACCAAAGAAATACCATATATTGAATAAAAGTACCACAAAAGGGCAAAATGAGCCAGATGTAAAAGGAGACTCGAATAACCAAGAAGTAATAAGTAACAAAAAGAAAAGAAATGTAATACAACACCTATACGAAGACAAAAACCTCAGTTCGGTAGTGGATTATTTCAACAACCACTTGAAACTTTTAAACGACTTAAAGACACCGCGATTTACAACCGATATAATAGCTTCTCACAAAAAAAAACCCCCAGATACTAGGACAAAATATAGGTAAAATTACAATCTCTACTATGATGGTATACACCCAATAAGGCCCCTAGCCAAATTGTGGATGTATAAATTAATTAGATTCACTAGCAAAATAAGCAGTAAATAGGGAGTCCCTATTTGCTACATATATATGTGTATATAAGTTAAAATAGATTAAATCTTGCGTATTATATATTGTGTCATTGTAAAACCAGAGCATATTCTTATTGTGTATCATGTGACTATATGAACTATCACAAACAGACATTGTTCAGTGGAAGTTGATATAATAAAAGACTAAGTATATAAGAAGAATCCACACGTAAGTTGAAGGACTTGGAAATTAGTAGAAATGTAATAGTTCATTGTATGTGGATATATAGTCATAACACTGGTACTGATGCTATTAAGAAGTTGAATATAAATAGTGTGTAGGCTACAGAAGAGAGTAAATAAGTGGAAGTCTTGTTTACATGTACTTATAAATAAATCAGAGTAAATAAGTAGCAGTCTTGTTTACATATAAATAGTCAGAGTAAATAAGTAGAAGTCTTGTTTACATATATAAAAAAAAATCAGAGTAAATAAGTAGAAGTCTTGTTTACATATAAAATAGCCAGAGTAAATAAGTAGAAGTCTTGTTTACATATAAAATAGCCAGAGTAAATAAGTAGAAGTCTTGTTTACATATGAGTAATTAAGCAGAAGTCTTGTTTACATAGATATATAAATAAATCTGAGTGAATTTCCATATAAAACAAACAGAGTAAATAAGTAGAAGTCTTGTTTACAAATAATCAAAGTAGATACGTGGAAGTCTTGTTTGTTTATAATTAAGCAGAGTATATAAGTTGAAATTATGCCAGTTTCAAGAAAAGATTCCTCATCAAGGGGTAATGAAAAGTCAGATGACGTGTCATGGACATGTAAACTTTGCAATGCCAAATTTCAAGAGGAAAAGGCTGAGCTATTAGAGTGTGAGTACTGCAACGGTCACTTTTGCAGAATATGCCTCAAACTATCGGCTGCTGAATATAAACTTCTTGGGAAAAGGAAGGACTTTCATTGGTACTGTCCTCCTTGTGAGGATAAGGCATTAAGGAATATTAAAATAGAAAAAGAAATAGAAGAGAGATGTAGGGACTATTTTGATAGATATGAGAAGCGCCTTTCGGCAATAGAAGAGACCATAGCAGAGAAGCCAGATAAAGAAACTGTAAGGAAAATGATTGAAGACAGCAAAAGTGATTCAGCATGTGCTATGCCCGATGTTAACATAAACGAGATGAACGAAAAATTGGAGGAATATAAAGAAAGTGTATTGAGGAGAAGCAACATAATCATTTTCAAAGTAGATGAATCCCTGAAAGAAAAACCAGAGGAAAGAAAAGAAGAAGACATTCAAATTATCAACAGCTTATGCACATTAACAGATGCTAATCACGAATCAGTAAAAAGCATTTCCAGGCTGGGTAAGAAAATGGAGGGAGAAAAACCAAGACCACTTAAAATAGTATTTGAGGATGAAAAATCCAAAAACAAACTAATGGCAAATCTAAAAAGGCTGGGACAAGCCGAGGATAAATTTAAGAAAATGAGTATTGTTCATGACTTGACACAAAAAGAGAGACAAAAAAGTAGAGAAAAATGGGAAGAAGCAAAGGAGAAAAACAAAGCCCTGGTATCGGGGGACGAGAACAGCACAAAGGGGACAAACAAATTCAAGTACATACTGAAAGGACCACCATGGGACAAGCGGGTGGTAAAAGTAAAAAAAACGTAGCCGGCGGGCAAAAGTTTAATGTAAATAGAAACAATGTTTTTAAACCCAAAACTGTAGATAAGTTAGTTAAAGTTTTTAACGGCCTCATGTGTTTTTACACAAATGCAGATAGCCTACCCAACAAATTAGACGAATTCAAAGTTAGAGCCCAAGAAGTTGATGAAGGCTATGATATCATAGCAATTACAGAAGTGTACCCAAACCATTGTAGATTTCTACCAGGTAAAGCAAAGCTGCAATTACAAGGATATGAACTATTCATAAACGACACACCAGGAATGAAAAGAGGAATAGCCTTATATATTAAACAGAATCTGATGGCAGAAGAAATAAAAACAGGTGATTTCAAGGAAAGTGTCTGGGTAAAAATCAAAATGTCAGGTAAAGATACTCTACTGGTAGGATGTGTGTACAAAAGCCCCAACAGTGACAAAGAAAACTTGAATAAACTGAACGAAATGATGATAAATACTTCTTACATCAAGGAATATTCTCACCTATTAATATTGGGAGATTTTAATTACCCAAAACTAGACTGGAACTCTTGGTTAAGTAACGGAGATAAAGAAGGAGAACAATTCATGGAGAGTATAAGAGATAGTTATCTACATCAACACATTTTGGGCTACACAAGAACCAGGGATAACAGTGAACCTAGTACTATAGACCTAGTTTTTACAAATGAGGAAAATATGATTGATAAGATTGAATATGAAAGCTCATTAGGACGAAGTTATCATGTATTAACATTTAATTACAAGTGCTACTTTGAACTAGAGGAAGCCACAGTAGACAAATGGAATTATCACAAAGGCGACTATCTTAAGATGACGAAAGAGTTGGATAAAGACTGGTCTAAGTCATTAATTGTCAAGGATCCAAATGTACTGAACAGCATCTTTTTGAGTGAGTTCAACACAGCAAAAGATAAATGCATAACCAAATTAAACAGAAAAGTGGCCTCGAAAGCAAAAAAGCATAACTACTTACCCCTTGACAACAAAACTAGAGAAAAAATTAGACAAAAGTACAGATGTTGGCAGCGTTATATGGAAACAAGAGACAATGAAAAATACAAAAAATTTAAGAAAATCAGAAACCAAGTAAAAAGTTTAGTAAAAAAAGCAAAACAGATCATGGAAAAAGATATAGCAAAAAATGCTAAGACCAACCCTAAGAAATTCTGGCAATATGCCAATTCCAAAAGAAAAACCAAAAGTGGAATCGCAGAACTAAAATATAAAACCGACAAGGGGGAGATAGAAACAACGAAATGCGACAAGGATAAAGCCAACGTTTTAGCCAACTTCTTCAGTAGTGTCTTCACCAATGAACCAGAAGGAGACTTGCCAAAATTTAAAGATGTAAATATAGAGTTTATGTTTGAAGAAGGAGTCTTTGAGGAAAAAGAAGTCGAAAAATTACTAAATGAATTAAATCCAAATAAATCGCAAGGGCCAGACTGCCTTCACCCGAAGGCATTAAAAGAACTCCAATCTGTCTTAACAAAACCACTTACAAGGATATTTAATGCCTCGAAGGAGGAAGCAAAAGTACCTGAAATATGGAAAATTGGCAATGTAGTGGCTCTGTTTAAGAAGGGAGACAAGTCCGATCCTGGCAACTACATGACAGTAAGTCTTACCAGCATGCATTGCATATACAATGATGGAAAACTGATAAGAAACCAAATAGTAGATCACATAAAAAGAAATAAACTATTTAGCAAGAAACAATTTGGTTTTATATCTGGAAGATCCACGACCCTGCAATTACTGTTGGTTCTAGACCATTGGACCAAAATACTAGATAACGGCGGCAGTATTGACTCTGTTTATATGGACTTCATCAAAGCGTTCGATAAAGTCCCCCATAGAAGGCTCATCAAGAAAATGAAACATTATGGCATTGGAGAAAAAACACTCAACTGGGTTCAGGATTTTTTATCAAACAGAAAACAAAAAGTTTCAGTGAATGGAATGGACTCTACTATCCACAATGTAACCAGTGGAATTCCACAAGGCAGTGTATTAGGACCAATCCTGTTTGTAATCTACATAAACGACATGCCAGATTGTGTAGCAGCAACAGCCTATCTCTTTGCAGACAACACCAAGCTATATAAAGAAATCAAATCACCAGAAGATAGCAACAATTTGCAAAGGGACCTGGATAGTTTACAGGATTGGTCCAATACCTGGCTACTAAAATTTCACCCAAATAAATGCAAGGTCATTACGGTATCAAATAAACAGAACATAAATAGGACGTATCATTTATACGATAGTATGGGCAAGGAAATAGACCTAGAAAAATCAGAGGGAGAAAAGGATATTGGAGTATTTGTGGACGATCAGCTTACATTCTCAAGACATATTCAGCAGCAAGCGAATAAGGTGAACAGTATCATGGGCCTCATAAGAAGAACTTATTCATACCTAGATGAGCAGAGTTTCAGATACCTATTCCAGGCTTTAGTAAGACCACACATTGAATATGCAGAAGCAGTATGGGCACCATCAAAAGTAGGGAACACGAATGTACTGGAAAATGTCCAAAGAAGAGCAACGAAACAAATTCCATCACTTAAAGACCTAGATTACTCAGATAGACTTAGAAAGCTGAAAATGCCAACCCTAAAGTACAGGCGCTTTAGAGGGGACATGATCGAAACCTTCAAAATCATCAATGGCATATACGATAGAGAGGTCACAGAAAATTTTCTGGAAATGGATCAAAATACAAGAACTAGGGGAAACGACAAACAACTGAAGAAAAAATACAGTAAACTCAATATCAGGAAATTCTCTTTCACAAACAGAAAAGTCGACATTTGGAACAATCTACCAAATGAAGTTATCAAGGTAAGTACAGTGAAAAGTTTGGAGATGAACTTGGATAAGTACTGGGAAACACAAGAGTTCAAATACGATCCCACAGCCAACATCAACCTAGTCCGAGATTCCTCTGTCGTTCGACGACCATTTAGAACTTGCTGTTGTCGTTGAACGTCAGAGCGCTTGCCATAAGCAAAACAGCGGATTTTTTTCCACATCTCATTTGTAGCACATTTCCACGTTTTGTGGCTATCAGATTTTATTTTCTATCCAAAACCCTAATATATATCGCTTCACCAATCATTTTTCTATTCATTCATAACCATCTTACCCTCAGAGAGTCGTGTTACACTCGATTACAGCACGTTGTTTCCTTACACCCGATGATTTTGTCATTTCACTGCCATTTTTTTTAACGTGATCTCGCGATACAAACTGAAAGATGACAGCAATGCATTGCATGTTGGGAGATACTAAATGCAGTGCGCCAAATTTGCATACGTAAACAAACATACAAGACGATATAAAGCGTATTCTGCAGGACAAACAGTTCCATCTACAGCTCAAATCAGAGCAGAAGGAAATAATACAAAATATGTTGGATAGAAAAGATTCATTTGGCAGTGTTATCCGCGGGCTTCGGAAAGAGCATGTCTTACGTTTCCCCCTATTTTGGACAAGGTCAGATCATATATGCAAATCATCTCCCATGATACATTGCGGTAATAGTAGTTCTCTCGAAGTCACGTGACAAAAATTTCAAAATGTCAGTGTTCAAAATGACGAAATCATATGGTCTGGGGAAATTGTGCTGTAATGGAGTGTAACACCAATTTCTGAGGGTAAGATGGTTATGAATGAATAGAAAAATGATTGGTGAAGCGATATATATTAGGGTTTTGGATAGAAAATAAAATCTGATAGCCACAAAACGTGGAAATGTGCCTCTCTCGAGTGGGAGAGGAAAATCCGCTGTTTTGTTTATGGCAAGCGCTCTGACGTTCAACGACAACAGCAAGTTCTAAATGGTCGTCGAACGGCAGAGGAATCTCGGACTAACATCAACCTAATTAGTAAGCCCGGAAGTGACGTAAAGTCGCGGTCTAGCAAAATAGAAGAAGAGGTGGATATAGTGGTGTCAAGCCAGCGTCCACAATCGAACCTAACCTAACCTAACCTATATGTTATTCGTGATCTTCACAGGGGATACGGGTTCGTATTCCCTGTCTGTGTCAATCTATATTCCCTGAGCCGAAGGCGAAGAACACAGACAGGTAATATGAACCCGTATCCCTTGTGAAGCCCGAATAACAATTATATTCTGTTAAAGTCTTCTTGTACCAATATTAAAGAGTATATTATGCGAGCATCAGCGAGCTCTTTATGGTATAAAATGTGTACTTAGAATGTGTTTGACAAACATGGCCTAGCTCACATACTGACGGATAAAAAAAAATTCTGAAGATATTCGTAACATAAAGCGCAAAGGTGATCCTAAGTCTCGTACCCTCTCTCGTACGTCCGATATCACTGAAATCCGGAACCCGTGTGTAATAAAAGTTGTTTTGGTAGCTTGTTTTACTTATATTGATATTTTTTAATTGATTAAATCTCTTCTGACATACTGACAAGCATTTTTGTTTCTACGCGGAAGTTAACTTTTGAGATTTTGTTAGGAACGACAACTCGATTGAATGAGACTAAAACAAGTCGTCCTAGCCCCGATATATCTCGGCCCAAAAAATCTCGACACTTTTTGATGGACTGGATGAGTGTGAAATTGTCAGATAGTTTTCAGATTGGCGAGCATTCAAGGCCGTACCTGTTTCATATTATTCTCTGAATATGATATTCTCATTGTTGAAAACTTACTTTTGACCACAAATATTGAAGAACTAAGAGAACATTCTGACCGACCAACAACAACCAAAGATGGAGAATACTGTACTGGGAACACACTCTGTCTGAATCCGTACCTGCTTCACATTAACTATTTTCAACTGTTCATGGCCCGTGTGAGATGCAAATCTTTTTGTTGCCATGTTTTACCAGACGATAAATTACTTGTTATCTCCCTTGAACTGTGGAACAATTCCAACACACTCTGACAGATATCAGTGTGTTGACACTCCTCCACAAGTAACTTCACCCAGCTCTGTTTTTAATTGTACATACAGATCATTTTATCTTGTATATAGCAGGAAATTTTAAGCTGTACGCAGCAATATTTGCACTCAGACATGAGTTACTTCTTTCCGGAAGATGATGATGATGATGATGATGATCTACCTTGTTAGATACAAAGACAAAATGGGGACGGAGATGAAATATTCCGTAAAATGCATCGTTTTATAAAAAGTTGTATTTAAGATCCTTTTATTTATTATTTATGTTTAATATTTTCATGTTAAAACAAATAAATGAAGCGATAAATAGACGCCATTTTGAAACTGTTTTCAATATTCCGTCCTTACCCAGGGAATACGGTCTGAAATCCCCGTCTTGATTAGCCAATCAAATTGTAGGAATTCATTGGATACTTTACTTTAACAGAATATATACATATATCTAATACAAGGTTTAGTATCATGTGTTGTATCTACAGCCAAAATCAGTTAAATGGGACCACATAGATATGAATTCTTCAAAAAATCAGTTTTCACTGAGACCAAAATCTCCATTAAAACATTACACCTCTATGTCTTGATGTTTCATTGATAAATCAAGAGCACCAAATATTGAGGTTTGACATAATTTTTTTGCTATCAAAGTAATCACATATGTTTATGCTGTGAATTACGTTACATACAACACCCTGTGATTTATATTTCCAGAACTACCAAATGGAGCAGTAAATCCTATGAAAAAAGTCATTTTTAAAGAACTATATGACTATAGTAATGGAAATTCGTTATAAATTTCCAGACCTAATACTCTATGTTGATCTTCCTAGCTTTTATTTGACAAACTTTAAATAATGATGAATTGTAAATATTAATTTTAACAAAGACAATAACACTGAATTTTGAACTACAAAAACACACTTGTTTCTTATTTTCAGTGATGGATTTTGATACCTAAGCATAGCAAATTATTTCAGGTCTTTGAAAATTACTATAAAAAGTAACGTAGTTCACGTGAAATTTACGTGTTTCGCAGTATATGAAATAGTAGTGAGAGAATAACACCTACACTTTCTGACAGCAGGAAAATGTAGTTTCAATGCTTGGAACTTTAAACAACTGCCTTAAATAGATATTAATTGTGCAAAATCGTAATTTAATTTGATTGAAAAAATTATCTTCACTTGCATGCAAATGAAACTTTTA
Organism: Gigantidas platifrons; assembly: GCA_002080005.1. Classification (NCBI taxonomy): domain Eukaryota; kingdom Metazoa; phylum Mollusca; class Bivalvia; order Mytilida; family Modiolidae; genus Gigantidas; species Gigantidas platifrons. The sequence goes on from MJUT01006964.1 coordinate 27,426, forward strand.
TCATTTCAAAGTAAACCAACAAATAAACTAATATGTAATTTTAGTGAAAAACTTAGAATGTTTAAGGTTTATAGACATGTAGAAATTGCTGAATAAACACATAAAGAACATTAATTTAGTCCACACAAGACTCAAGTTGAACAGTAACGTATTTCACATAGATCAGATAGTTTACAAAAAGGTAAGATTTCTGTCTCCTCTTAAAAGAATGACGAAGATTCAACATATAAATAACATTTTCAGTAAAAACTTAATGAAATTTCACGACAATGTTCCTCCCTGTTACATTATTCTAACATATATATCTTAGAAATGAGAAACCCTATATAAAAAGATGTTGTGTATATATGAGTTCTTATAGACGGACACTGTTAACATGATTGTGTATTCTTCCCTTTTCATACATAAATAAATAAGTAAATAGATATATTGCAAAACCATGCATGGAATTAAGCGTTATTCTTATAATTGAACATTCGTGAACATTGCATAAACGTTTAAAAAATATATTCAGTGAAATACGTTACTGGTATTAATTAAATAATCAACGGAATGTATGGTGCAATCTTTAGCTCAGTGTTGTTATCTTTCTACATGTGGAAGTGGGGTACATTTTAGCTTCACCATAATGTAAATATGGAGTTCCATTTATTATTTACAATAGTAACTCATGCAGATTATGAAATTCAGCATGTTTTTTAAGAAAGCTCTGGTGCTTTCATTTCATTAAAACGGACTAATGTATTGCTTTTCCCAACGAAAAACTCTTTTATACATTCGACGAAGCTTAATACTTTATAGTGAATTCACTGTCATATTCTAAACATGTATTTTAATTTACAAAAGTGAATACGAGTATGTTCATATATGTATCTGGTGAACTACGTTACCATATGTGAATTACGTTATCTGTGCTCGCGTGAGTAACTGAGGAAATTGACAGTATTTTCGATATTACAGTTCTTGATTTTTTATTTATAATTTGAGGGATGTTCGTTCTCTTTTATTTTCATTCGCCTTTGTCATACACACCATTATTAAGATACCAATCGTGGTATTTAAAATGCTTACCCCAAAACGCACTGGGTTTAATATTTCACTTAAATATCAAAATAAATGCAATTTCCAACTAACATTTGTCTGCAATGGATATTTCCAGTAGAAAAACAGTGTTAAAGGAAAGATTTTAAGCATATTTTATGAATAATAGTAAGTTTTAATTTGACATAGTAACGTAGTTCACGTAACGTAATTCACTTTTAAACATTGTAAATACTTATCTTGTTAAAAGCATCAGATAACAAGAATATTTTTATGTACTAATAATCGGGACATAAACATTCTTCTGTCATAGGGGTGATTTTATTATTCTTGTGATCTAAGTATCAGTAATAGGAGACACGTAGTTCACGCTTTTAAAAAAATAATTTGTTAGCCCACTTTTCTTGGTTTGCCTATGTGAAATTGTATGTTATATTGCACTTTGTGTGGCATTTTCGTTTTAAGGGGGTTCAATTCTTTTCATTTAGGCCTTTTGTTTTAAATGCACACACCAATACTGGTTAGGAAAACCCATTTTCAAAGGCGGTAAAGCAATTCACAAAGAAGTAATGGACACTTTACAAGACATAAAAAAAATTCTTGACATAACAAATACGCATACCTTGCTTTTTTTAAGCAAAAAAATATTAAAACAGAAAGAAAAAAATACCCGAAAAATAATCGTTTTCTTGCATCTTCATGCAAAAAACATCCAATATCGTGGGAACATTTGCAAAAGGACACTGCATTTTTACTGTATAGCTGCTACTTAAAAGTTTATAAACAAATTATTTTCCCAGAGAATCCCACCAAATTTGGTATTTTAATTGGAAACATACGGCTACTTTAATTATCATATTCATCAACAGCTTCTCATCTAAAAATTATGTTTTGAGTGTGAAAATGCGTTGGACATGTATTTGTCTGTTGGTCCCACTTAACTGATTTTGGCTGCTAATGGTTTAAATTCTGTATTTCTATAGAATACATACCTATATCTAATACAAGGTTTAGTGTCTGGTGTGTTGTATCTCATGGCTAATACCCTGTATTTCTATAAAATACATACATATACCTAATACAAGGTTTAGTGTCTGTTGTGTTGTATCTCATGGCTAATACCCTGTATTTCTATAAAATACATACCTATATCTAATACAAGGTTTAGTGTCTGTTGTGTTGTATCTCATGGCTAATACCCTGTATTTCTATAAAATACATACCTATACCTAATACAAGGTTTAGTGTCTGTTGTGTTGTATCTCATGGCTAATACCCTGTATTTCTATAAAATACATACATATACCTAATACAAGGTTTAGTATCTATTGTGTTGTATCTCATGGCTAATACCCTGTATTTCTATAAAATACATACATATACCTAATACAAGGTTTATTATCTATTGTGTTGTATCTCATGGCTAATACCCTGTATTTCTATAAAATACATACATATACCTAATACAAGGTTTAATATCTATTGTGTTGTATCTCATGGATAATACCCTGTATTTCTATAAAATACATACATATACCTAATACAAGGTTTAATATCTATTGTGTTGTATCTCATGGCTAATACCCTATATTTCTATAAAATACATACATATACCTAATACAAGGTTTAGTGTCTGTTGTGTTGTATCTCATGGCTCATCTCATTTTGTATCTGATGGGTTGTATCTAATGGTTTAAATCCTGTATTTCTATAGAATACATGCATATATCTAATACAAGGTTTAGTATCTGTTGTGTTGTATCTAATGGTTTAAATCCTGTATTTCTATAGAATACATACATATATCTAATACAAGGTTTAGTATCTGTTGTGTTGTATCTAATGGCTAATACCCTGTATTTCTATAGAATACATACATATATCTAATACAAGGTTTAGTATCTGTTGTTTTGTATCTAATGGTTTAAATCCTGTATTTCTATAGAATACATACATATATCTAATACAAGGTTTAGTATTTGTTGTGTTGTATCTAATGATTTAAATTCTGTATTTCTATAGAATACAATCATATATCTAATACAAGGTTTAGTATCTGTTGTGTTGTATCTAATGATTTAAATTCTGTATTTCTATAGAATACATACATATATCTAATACAAGGTTTTGTATCTGTTGTGTTGTATCTAATGGTTTAAATCCTGTATTTCTATAGAATACAATCATATATCTAATACAAGGTTTAGAATCTGTTGTGTTGTATCTAATGGTTTAGATCCTGTATTTCTATAGAATACATACATATATCTAATACAAGGTTTAGTATCTGTTGTGTTGTATGTAATGGTTTAAATCCTGTATTTCTATAGAATACATACATATATCTAATACAAGGTTTATTATCTGTTGTTTTGTATATAATGGTTTAAATCCTGTATTTCTATAGAATATATATTTATTGTTAGATAAAGTTATATACATACATTGTATTAGTGTTTATATTTGTATTGAAATATATATGTCAAATGACTTTTTCCTAATTTGTTTCTGCAGCAAATATCAATAGCTCGTGAGGGAGATTTGTTAACCAGAGAAAGACTTAGTAGAGGCCTGTCAATGTTTGAAGTTGTCCTCAGTAGGATTAGAGAATGTATAGATGACCCCTTATGGAAAGGTCAACCTCCAGCTAATGGTGTTATGAATATTGAAGAGTGTACAGAGTTTCATAGATTATGGAGTGCTATGCAGTTTGTATTCTGTATACCTGTGGGTGATAACGAGTTCACAGTCGAGTAAGTATTTTCTGTATGCCTCTGGGTGACAACGAGTTCACAGTAGAGTAAGTATTTTCTGTATACTTGTCAGTGACAACGAGTTCACAGTAGAGTAAGTATTTTCTGTATACTTGTCAGTGACAACGAGTTCACAGTCGAGTAAGTATTTTCTGTATGCCTCTGGGTGACAACGAGTTCACAGTAGAGTAAGTATTTTCTCTATACTTGTCAGTGACAACGAGTTCACAGTAGAGTAAGTATTTTCTGTATACCAGTCGGTGACAACGAGTTCACAGTAGAGTAAGTATTTTCTGTATACCTGTCAGTGACAACAAATTCACAGTAGAGGAAGTATTTTCTGTATGCCTGT
>MJUT01006974.1:0-13992 GCA_002080005.1 Gigantidas platifrons
TTGTTAGTTTTCTGTGTAGTGTTTTGTTAATTGTTAGTTTTCTGTGTAGTGTTTTGTTAATTGTTAGTTTTCTGTGTAGTGTTTTGTTAATTGTTAATTTTCTGTGCAGTGTTTTGTTAATTGTTAGTTTTCTGTGCAGTGTTTTGTTAATTGTTAGTTTTCTGTGTAATGTTTTGTAGTTCATTGCCTGTCTTTTTTTCCTTTTTCTTTTGTCCTTCTCTGATATAAAGCTTCTGAATAACGCTTTGGTATCTGTAACATTTATTATCAGACAAATACATGTATAGACCATATAATAATGTTGTATATCTGGTAGGTGTTATAAGTTATAGTGTTTAGTGCCATTGTTAATGTTATAGTTAATGTTTATATTCTGTGATCATCTGCATTAATATTAATTATATGATCATAAATAAGCTCTGCATCATCTTTTATATCCTGAAGGAAACTGCTAAGAAATGTGTAAGTCACTCCAGCTGTAGTAACTGAAGATATGAGAGATCCAATTAATGGTATAATCAAGTCTAACAGAGATTGGGCCAATAACACTGTCGCTAAGGTTCCAATTTTAGTAACTACAAAATATAGCATATCATAGTTTGGCATTAACAGAGATCTACATTTCAGTAGCGAATGGTTAAAATCTTTTAAAGAATCAATCCTTTCTTTCTCAATCCCAAAGACGCTCATATAGTGACGCACTTCGCATACCAAAATTGTAGTATTAATAGCAACATCTACACCTAGCAATGGGATGGCTGCTACACCAGCAGCGAGAACAGTGGTTACGAGTAGTCTTTTCTGAAGCATTTTGTGTTTTTTTTTCAAAAGTTCCTTCGTCATACAGTGAAGAGAAAAAAGAAAAGCCTGAGCTTTAATCCCACCAATGTGTTCTTCTACATACGTCATGAGGTCCGACATTTCACCCAAATCAGGTTTCCGGCTAGAAATTAGAAAAATACCCTTTGTTTCCATTACTTCAGGGTTCGCATCTAATGCGTTTTGAATTTTTTCTTTGATTTCTGGTATTATCATCTCCCGTTTTTTGCCATCGTATTTCGCGTTTTCTATATCTAGGTCGATCTTTGACCGAACAAGAGCGAACGGTTTTCCCAACTTACGCAATTCACGGACCAACCATATATCTTCTTGACTCAAGACGTTGGTAAAAAAAATGAAGAAAAAATCGTAATCAGATATTTTCATTGCACTTATGTAATTTTCTTTCTTACATGTGGTAGTTGAATAACCCGGCAGATCACAGAAAGCTATTTTATCATTTTTCGGATGCATATATAACGTTGGTGTTATCGTCGTGTCCCCGGATCCTGTATCTGCAAAATTATCATCTCCTGGATTTAAATGTCTGATTGTGTTAATAAACGTAGATTTTCCAGTGCCGGTAAGACCAGTTATACCGAACATTACTTCCGCCTTTTTCCATCCATTTAGGCTAGCATCGATGTACTCAGATATTGCGATTGGTCCTCCATTTTCTAATAATTGTCGCAACTCGTTGATTTCGCTTTCCGCGTCTTGCGCTGACAAGTTATCTGTGCCCTTTTTGTCAGGACACTCCTTTGATTGTTTCTGTCCCATGTTGATTATGTAGTGAGATAACCTAAGAAATAAACATGGCAAGATATTAATAGTATAAAATTCACCGTCAACAGTGCACTAGTCTCACTGTATAAGAGTTATCGCTCTTTGAGACATATCTTCGAACAATTTTTTTGTTCCTTTGCTATTGAACAGCCATTATCTATGAGCCTCATTCGAAAACAATAGATAATAATCTGATTAGCTAGTATTTGATAATAACACTCGCTCAGTACCATAAATTTTGATTCAAAGCAAAAAAAGAAAGAAATAAAATTAAAAAAACAATACAAGATACAGTAAAACCTGTTTAAACTGAACCCTGATCTTGACCTTTGAACCAACAAATGTGTTCGGAATAGACATGTGTTCTGTTTATACAGGTCAAATTACAAACGTTTTCTACATTGGCACCTTTTTAAAGGTCTGCTGTATATAGGATTGAGGTTTGGTGATGGTACGGAGTAGACATGTTTCACTGTGCATAATACTGTACACAGTGGTTGTCATTATAATCATTATTACTTTCATTAATGAGATCTTATGGCCTCAAACATCATTTCTATATTAGTTAGAACTTGATGACATCCTAATACACAATGGAGAAATAGTAGTGAACTTTGAACCGAAATATAATTACCAATCTCATCTCTCGTCAAATGTAGACAAGTCATAGGATACTTTTCAAAAATGTGTTGTTATTTTCTTAAAAGTGTTTTTGTAAGAACAGATGAAACAAATTTTAAATATCCTAGACTTAATAGCTTAGTACTTATATATGAGTATGAATACGAGTTATGAAATATAAACTGCATACACCGCGAACGATTGGTATATGTCTATCATTATGTGGTCTGGTAGAAAGTTGACCATCGACGTCAAAATTGATATAAATTTAGTGTTGTTCGTGTTTCTCGATCTTTATTTATATGTGTAATGTTTTGTGGATCATTGTTTGTCCTCTTGGTCATTATATTGTCTGTCTTTCCTAGATTTACGGCTTCTGATTACACCTTTAGTATCTTCATGTTTTGTAATGCAATTCAGTTAGCAAAGTTTGGATTATTATTTGACGGAACATCGCCAATATGTATGAAAATGAGAATAAAGATTTTATCTTCTGTAATTATTGGGCAAATTCTGCCTCATACGAGAAAGGAAACAATCGTAAAGGAGAGGGGCAGTTTTATTGGTGGAGCAAACCGGATGTTGTATTGGGTAACTTCGACATGAACGGGATTCGAAATCCCAACTGTACTGGGGATAGGTATTGATTGAACAGGCAGTTTTAATTCCAACAACTGTACGATCACGACCACGGCGATACATGTATATACTGATTCTACATGTAGATGCAAATTCGACTACATACACCCTACTATTGTCGACATGACGGTCAGTTTTCTTTTAGACGATACGACTATGTGGTTGTAATATACAAGATATGTGATACTGTACTAAAAGTTGTAAGACCCATACTTCATTAGATCCCTCCATAATATGGACCACAAGCCTTACTTCTTACCCTTCCTGAGCATATGAATTCACCTCCAGGTTTTAGTAAGGTTCGTGTTGCTCGGTCTTTAGTTTTCTGTGTTTTGTAAATCGATGTTTGTCATTTTTTCTTCCACACATTGTATTATCTGTTCTTCTATTTACGGATTCTGATTGTCCCTTTGATATCTTAAAGCTTTTCTTCTATTCAAAGCTTAAAAAAGCGTAAATATCAAATCTTTTGATTGTGAACGTACCTGATGAAGATTGCTCAAAAGAAGCGTCCTGCGCACTAGATTTGATATCTACGTTTTTATTACATTGTACTATCATTGGGCGATACCTCTGCAGGTGGACTATTTTACTCAGAAGGAATCATCCGCCCAGTAGTCATTGCTTCGACACATGACATGGCTTAATATATATACTAGTATCTATTATTGAAATATACAGTCCCTAAATAATGTATCGATACGCTGACTGCTGGGAGGATGGTATCCTTCATTACTAATAGTCCACCATCAGAGGTATCAACCCAGTGATACTAATAAAAAATCAAATCAAATAATTATACTATCAATGGGTCGATACCTCTGCAGGGGGATATATATTATTGAAATATACAGTTCTTGAATAATGTATCGATACGCCGATTATTGAGCGGACGGTATTCATTACCAATAGTCCACCATCAGAGGTATCAACCCATCGATAGTAATAAAAACGTAGATATCAAACTTAGTGCGCACGTCGTGTTTCTGGAATAATTTAATCAACAAAATGAGAACGTCGTGGTTAATTTGTGTACTAAGGACATGAGTACATGACTTAAGCTTTATAAGCAATATCTAATTATAGCAAAGCAGGATCACAGAAGTTCTACAGCAAGAACTCCTCTGCCACAAGACCGATGTCATAGACATGGCGGAGTCTTACTCAGAGGCTTTCAAACTATATGATCCAACACTGATGGACCGCTACCCTAGACGCTGACAAACACCTTTGTGCCAGACCACCAACTCCGATCCAGCAACGAGAGGTTCGAATTATATTAAAAGCAAGCAGAAAAAAGACAGAACGCACCATTGTAAAAAGTAATGTGTCCGCCATACCTTCTGAAGGTATACCTAACTCTAAAGACCAATAACAAAACTTACAAGTTAATTATTCTGTCTTTCCTCTCCAGGCTAAAATGTTACAATAACAACTCTAGATAGACAAGTGTTTTGATAAAATGATCAATGTACAATAAACTAAATGTTTTCTTTCTGATAAAATGGCATTATGTGTTATCATGATGAACCAGATATTAGACTTCATGCATAAAGGGCATATTGATAATTATGTGTTTTATCAATAGAACTTTAAACATTATACACATTATCATTATACAATCAAACCTGTATTAAGAAGTCACATTTAGGACAAAGTAAAAGTGTCCTTATAAGACAGGTGACCTCATAAAAGAGGTTCAATTGATATGACATTTTCTATGACAGGTAAAAAAAAGGTGATCGTTTAATACAGATAACTGCTTGCTAGAGGTGAATGTGCATGCTTGACTGTTTATATCTGAGTGTTTTCTGTTGAAAATAAATCTAGGCACGCTAAAAAAACAATTACTAAATGTTTATATTTTCTGAACATGTCACCGGACATTTTCTACAGATGATAACAAAACTGAAAAACAACTAGATTGCATGACAAACGATTTAAGCTAGTTTAATGCATTTAAAACCATATAGCACAATCGTGCACAATAAAATCAATCTATAATAGAGGTCCATAATGACTCTCCAAATAAAATACGATTAAACTTTTTATTTAAAAATTGCTTCAGGCAACTTAGTTTTCTCTTCACACCATTTATTGTGTATTTTAGCTAGGGAGATTTTCTGTTATTTGTATATATACACTCCAACAAAAGTTAAGCACCACCCTATATTTTTATCGATATATCTTTTTACATCAATACTGTTAAAACAATAAAATAGATATCACCATTTTTCTTACACTTATTAAAAGACTACACAAAGGGCTCTAAAATTACCACTCTACGAAGTATTTATCATCCTGAAAGACGTGACTATGACGTCGCAAAGTGGGGTTCAAAACAGGCGCTGGAAAAACGTAAAACCAGTTTGTCTTTGATGGAAGTTTTTAACATTGCATTAAAACATTGCATTGCAGAGTCTTCAGATTTTAAGAGCTTTTAAATGCATCCATTGTGCGTATGTGTAAAGCATAAAAATCAATAACGAGTATATCCACCACGTTTATTGTGAAGTTGTGTAACATGCCTTATCATGCTTCGCACAAGACGCCTAAGCCGTTCTTGGGGGAACTGATAGCACTCCTGTAAGATAGCAGTTCTTAATTCGTCAGTATTTTGACATTTTGGATTGTGTTGGTTAATTTTCGGCCAATTAAGTCCCATACATGCTCTATAGGGTTCATGTCTGGCGACATCGCAGGCTATAGAATTGTCTGAACAGCCTCTTGCTGTAAAAAATGTTGTACAATTCGGGCTCTATGTGGCCTAGCGTTTTCGTCCATGAACATTGGCCTGTCAGCCAACGCGTGATTGTCGAAATGGGAGATTGCGCGTGGAGTGATCACATTATCACTGTATTTTTGGTCTGTCAGATTACCATCAAAAACGTACAAGTCCAACTTACAGTCAAAGGAAAAACAACCCCAGACAGTTACACCCCCATCCCCAAAATCAGTTGTGCCTATAATGTGGTTGTCCTGAAATGAAGTGTTTCGTTGGCGCCAAACCCTTGCACGACCCTCGGTAGGGCGTAACAAAAAACAACTTTCATCAGACCAGTGGACCCGTCTCCATGTGCGAATAGTCCACCCCAAATGATCATGTGACCAGTCAAATCGAGTATGGCGATGACGTAATGTCAACTGTGGACGTTTTATGGGTCGTCGCGCTCGCATTCCCTGATGGTGGAGGTGTCTGATTACAGTGCGTGTGCTAATGTGGCCTCCAAACGCTAAATTACCACGAAGTGCACCAGCTGTACTGAACGGCCGTTGCCGCGCCCGTCTGGATATGAGCCGATCCGCTCTCGGTGTCGTTTTGCGAGGTCTACCTGCACGTGGACGGTCAGAAACATTCCCCGTTTCAGGAAAACGCTGCTTCAGTCGTACAATGATGGAATGGTTAACCCTGAAGTGGTCTGCCACCCTTCTATGGCTAAAACCGCCATTATGCATGCCAACATCTTGCCACCTTTCTGGTATGATTAATTTTCGCCGCAACATACCAAACAATAGAAAATGAAACTTAAAAACTTTACAGAAAAAAAATCAGCTTTCGTTCGCAAAAAAAAATGTTGAAAAGTACACGTGACACTTTGCACACCCTGTCATATACACATACATAAAAATCGATCAATAACCTGTTTCACAGGTAAGTAAGTATGTATGTACAGGTAACGAAAAGAGCAAACCGATTTGAAATAAGTTCATTATTAGAAAATATATTATTGAAACAAGTCAGGTGGTGCTTAACTTTTGTCGGACTTTATATTCATACTTGAGTCACACATTTGTCATATCAGATTATATGCAACACAACAGGTATGACTAGTGGAGTAGGAACTGCTTACCCTACCGGAACACCAGAGTTGACTCCTGGGATAAATGTGATAAATGGATAACCCGGCAGATCACAGAAAGCTATTTGATCTTTTTTCGGATATATATATAACTTTGGTTTTATTGTCGTTTCTCCGGATCCTGCCTTTGCAAAACCATCATCTTTCGGCTTTAATTTTCTGATTGTGTTGATCAACGTAGATTTTCCAGTGGCGCTACGACCAGTTATAGCGAACTTTACTTGTTTCTTTTCCCATCTGTTTAAGCTCTCATCGATGTATGCAGACACTACTGTTGGTCTTTCATTTTCTGCTAATCCTGTCAAATTATTGATGTGGTTTACCGCGACTTGCGCTGACAAGTTATATGTGCCCTTTTTGTCAGCACATTGAAAATAAAAAAAAAATAAAAGATGAAGTAAAACCTGTCTAAGCTAAACCCTGATTCTGACCTTTGGACCAGCTAATGAGTTCGTAATATACATGAGTTCGGTTCATACAGGTAACAAAAAAACATTTCCTACCTTGGGACTTTAAAGGTCTGTGTTATACAGGAATGGGGATTAGTGATGGTGCGGAGTAGAAAGGTTTCACTGTAGACAGGGATTGTCATTATAATATTAGTTTCATTAATGAAAGCTCATAGCCTCAAACATCATTGTAATATTAGTTTCATTAATGAAAGCTTATAGCCTCAAACATCATTATAGTATTAGTTTCATTAATGACAACTTATATCCTCAAACATCATTATAGTATTAATTTCATTAATGAAGCTTATAGCCTAAAACATCATTATAATATTAGCTTCATTAATGAAAGCTTATAGCATGAAACATCAGTATAATATTAGTTTCATCAAAGAAAACTTATGGCCTCAAATATCATTTTAATATTAGTTTCATTAATGAAAGCTTATAGCATGTAACATCATTTTAATATTAGTTTCATTAATGAAAGCTTATAGCATGTAACATCATTTTAATATTAGTTTCATTAATGAAAGCTTATAGCATGTAACATCATTTTAATATTAGTTTCATTAATGAAAGCTTATAGCTTCAAACATCATTTTATTATTAGTTTCATTAATGAAAGCTTATAGCCCCAAACATCATTATAATCTTAGATAGTAGACGAGGTCATCATAATACATAATGTAGAAATAGTAGTGAACTTTGAACCGAAATCTAATTACCAATATCATCTCTTGTCAAATGTAGACAAGTCATAGGATACTTTTGAAAAAAGTGTTGATATCTTCGTAAAAGTTTTTTGTAGGATCAGATCAAACGAATTTTAAATATTATTGACTTAATAATTTGGTACATATGAGTATGAATACGAGTTGTGAAATATAAGCTGTATACACTGGAACGGTTGGTATATACCTATCATTGTGTGGTCTGGTAGAAAGTTGACCATCGACGTCAACATTAATATACATTTAGTGTTATTTGTGGTGCTCGATCTGTAGTTATCTGTGTAATGTTTTGTAGAGCATTGCTTGTCCTCTTGGCCATTATATTGTCTGTCTTTCTTCGATTTACGGCTTCTGATTACATCTTTAGTATCTTCATGTTTTGTAATGGAATCCAGGTAGCATAGTCTGGATTATTTGACATATCATCACCAATATGATATGAAAGTGAGAATAAAGATGTTAGCTTCTGTAATTATAGACCAAATTCTGCCTCATACCAGTAAAGGGAAAACAAAGACCAGGAGAAGGGCACAGCTAGTTCACATGGGTATGCCGATCATTTATTGATAAATGTGCCCACATATTATGACGTATTAGATTTGTTTGAACCATGAAGTAGTAATCAGAAGCCGTATAACGTGGACAAGTAAAATACAAAAATGTATTCTTAAGTTTCATTTATTCACTGCCAATGGCGGGAATCGAACTCACAACGTCAGTGGTGATACATACATAGGCTTAGGGTTCTGGGGTCCGTTGTTGAACTTGTGATTAAGCTAATCATATGATTAGCCATACTTACATAATTCATTCCTAATCACATAATTAGCTAATTCAATGATTAAATATGAATATTTAATGTATTGATTAAATTTCAGTTCAGCAACAAAATTTAGTCATTCCATTAGCCAAGTATGGGAAGATAATTTAATTATGTAATTTTGGCTAATCATCTGGTTACTTTAATCACAAGTTCAACAACGGACCCATGGTGTTTAACCCCACTTTCAACAATATTGCAGTTATAGCATGGCGGCGGTAATTTTTGGTCGAGAAAAACGGATGTTGTATTGGGTACACTTCGACATAAACGGGATTCGAAATCATAACTGTACTGGTGATAGGTATTGATTGTACAGGCAGTTGTAAATCCAACAACTATACGATCACATCCACGGCGGACCCGATACATGTATACACTAATTATATATGTAAATGCAAATTCGACTGCATACGCCTTACAATTGTAGACATGACGGTCATTTTTCTTTTAGACGATACGACTAGTGAGAGTCAATGATTGTGATATACAAGATATAAGATACTGTACTTGAAGTCGTGAGACCCATACTTAAATACATCCCTCCAATATATGGTCCACAAACCTTACTTCTTACCCTTCCGAAGCATCTGAGTTCACCTCCAGTTTTCAGCAAGGTTCGTGTTGCTCGGTCTTTAGCTTTCTGTATTTTGTAAGTCGTTGTTTGTCTTTTTGTCTTTTTCCCTTTCACACCATTGTATTGTCTGTTCTTCGATTTACGGATTCAGATTGCCCCTTTGGTATCATCAAATTATTCTTCTATTCAAAGCTTATAACAGAGTAAATATCCTTCCAATCTTTTGATTATGAGGTACCTGATAAAGGTTACTTAACAGACGCGTCCTGTGCACTAAATTGAATATCTACGTTTTTATTACATTGTACCATCACTGGGTCGATACATCTGCAGGTGGACTATTTTACTCAGAAGTTATCATCCGTCAAGTAATCATTGCTTCGACAATTACATGGCTTATTAGATATATCTATTATAGAAACACACAGTTCCTAAATAATGTGGGGCCGTCGTGGTCGTGTTCGTATGGTAGTTGGATGTATTACTACCAATGGAATCAGTGCCTATCACCACTAAGTACGTTGTGAGTTCGAACCCCGTTCCGGCGAGGTGTACAACATTATGTGATAAAGTTTGTCAGTGACTTGCGACAGGTAGGTGGTTTTCTCCGCGTATTCCAGTTCCCCCCACCAATAACACTGACCGTCACGATATAACTGAAATATTGTTGAATGTGGCATCAAGCACCATCAAACCAAACATAAATAATGTACCGACTCCTGGGTGGATGGTATCCTTCATTACTAATAGTCCATCAACAGAGGTATCAATCACGTGATAGTGATAAAAATGTAGATATCGAATGTAATACGGACGGCGCGTTTCTGGAATAATTTGGTCAACAAAAAGAGAACTTGGTGGATAATTTTTGTACTAGGCAATTGATTACAAGACTTAAGCTTTATGAGCAATATCTAATTGAAACGAAGAATAATCACAGCAGTCCTCATAAAGATGCACATATGTACTTTGTCCGTACATGCCAGAACTCCTCTGACACAAGAACGAATTCATAGACGGAACGGGGACCTACTCAGAGGCCTCCGATCCAACACTAATAGACCGCTACCCTAGATACGACACTGGCACACACCTTGGTGACAGACCACCAACTCCGATCCAACAAAGAGTGGTTCGCTTTACACTAAAAGTAAGCAGAAAAAAGACTGAGCATGCCTCAGTAAAAAATAATATGTCCTCAATACCTGCTAAAGGTAAGCCTGACGTTAAACACCAATAACCAACTAACAAGTTAATTCTTCTTTCATACTTCTCCAGGACAAAATGTTACAATAAAAACTATAGATCTAAAAGTGTTTCGAAAATATAATTAATGTACTATAAACTAAATGTTTTCTTTCTGATAAAATAACCTTGTTTGTTTTCACGATGAACCAGAAATTATACTTCATGCACAAATGACATATATATATATATGTGTGTTATCAGTAGAACTTTAAACATTATGCACATAATTATTCAGTCAAACCTGTATTAAGAAGTCACCTTTGTGACAAAGTAAAAGTGTCCTTATAAGACAGGTGACATAATAAAAGAGGTTCAATTCATATGAAATTTTCTATGTCAGGACCGAAAAATTGTGATCTCTTAATACAGGTGACTTCTTAATAGAGGTGACTTCTTTATAGAGGTGACTTCTTTATAGAGGTGACTTCTGAATAGAGGTCACTGCAAGGATTTGACTGTACCGGTATATATCTGAATGCTTTCTGATAGAAATACATCTAAGCAAGCTAACAAATACAATGGAAAACATTCACCCCTTTTCCCATCAGGTGGCGTCACTGTACCAACGGTGATACGAAAACGTTTGCTTTCAGATAAACGCTTGTAACCAATGTAATCAAATGGCAATAGCATTACCTACATGGTGTCCTTGATCTGAAAACGTTACGTAATATGACGGTGTGCACGGTATATAGAAAGGACGGAAGTGATCATAAAAGATTTTAATATGTTATATCCTATGCCATTTTTCTAGCTTATTTCACAGTGACCGGTAACAATCATAGGACCCAATGGCAATGTCAATGTAAAATTGTACACGTGTGTTTTTTGTTTTTTGTTTTTTGTTTTTTTTTGTTTTTACTTCATTTGAGTCTAATGTAAATTTGCACACGCGTTTTTCAGACTTAATTGAACCAGGTTGAAAATTATACACATTTTTTTTTCACACTGTATATGTTCTAACCATGTAAAATTGCATACTCGCTTTTGCATCAAATGTTTGAAGATCCCAACTGAAGCGCAAGGGCAGGCAAATGCAATACAGTGACCAAAAGAAAAAGGACATTCATTGCTATACAAAACACTGCACAGAAAACTATCTTTTATCTCAGTCAGATTTTTTTTCACAGGAAACATAAATCAGATTTTGAATTTTTTGATATAAAAATAAATCAGTAATTTGTCTTCAATTTTTTATAATAAATTTCTCGTTGAGAACTGCAGGGCCGGATATCTTTCAACTCAATTTATTTTGTTTCTTTAAAATTTCACCACATATTTTTTTTTTCAGAAAAAAAACCATCTAAAAGTTAAAAGGTCGTCCTCTTAATGACATGAATATGTGTCTAGGCTGTGTTATATAATAAGATTTGATTTTTGGTGCTTAACGCAATATTTCAGCTATATCATGGCGACAAGCTTTAGTGGTGGAAGAAGCCGGAGTACCCGGAGAGAACCACCGACCATGGGTAAGCAACTGGTAAAGTTTATCACTTGCGGCTGTGAGTCGAGTGCACCCTTTTCTGTAATTTACAAAGCCAGGCACGAACCCACGCCGTATTGGTGATAGGTTTGTATGAGTTGTTAGATCCAACGACCTAACTCAATGAGCCACCCGGGCCCCGTATTACATAATAACTGTCCGGTTTTCAAGAAACCTTATGCAAGAAAGTTCAACAGTTTAATTATTGCTTCTGATCCGCGGATTTCTCCCGATAAGATTGATTCCTTACAAAGTAAACCTTCAAAGAGATAAAGCTGCATATTAATGCCTGGTGTTTTAACCATTCATATGATTTTGTTCTATCACCGTATGTAGCGCTATCGTGTAATTTAATAAACACCGTCCAAATATATCTTGTATTTAGTATAGAGGTTGGTAAACAGCTTGTATTATCGTTGAAATGAAACCGTACACTTCTTGTTTCATGACGGTCAGTTTATTTTTTGCTGGAAGAAACCGGAGTTCCCTGGAAAAAAAAAACCCACCGACCTGCCGAAAGTAACTGACAAAAGAAATCACATTATTAGTATTATTACCAATTAATAATAATCAAGTGACTGTTGGTGAAAAGTAAAATCCACATAATATGACTGTTCATGAAAAATCAACATTATCTATAATTTTGCTATCCTATATGCTGATGACACGGTTATGTTGTCTGAAACAGAAGAAGGTATGCAGCAGTCTCTTGATATATTTAAGTCATATTGTGAACTTTGGAAATTAAATATTAATGTTAATAAAACAAAAGTTATGATATTTAGTAAACGTAAGTGCAAACGTGAATATAATTTCACATTGCAAGGTGAGATTTTAGAAATTGTTGATATGTATTCATATCTTGGTGTTATTTTTAAATATAATGGAACATTTGTCGAAACAAAGAAAAGATTAACTAATCAAGCACAAAAAGCGCTGTTCTGTATATATAAATTAGTACAAAATAAATCAATTCCTGTTGACTTACAGTTGAAATTGTTTGATGCTATGATTGAACCAATATTGCTATATGGTTGTGAAGTATGGGGATATATAAATGTAAAGATTATCGAACAGATTCATTTAAAATTATGTAAAAGGGTTCTTAAAGTTAGAAGCACAACTCCAAATTTTATGGTTTATGGTGAGCTGGGCAGATTCCCGCTTGAAATTCGAATTAAATTAAGAATGATTTCTTTTTGGTGCAAATTACTATTGAACGAGTCAAATCTTAGTAGCATTCTTTATAGATTAATGCTGGCATTGAAAACGGGAAGTCCGTATAACTTTAAGTGGATAAATTTTGTGGAAAATGTATTTAATGATACTGATATGGGTTATATATTTACTTCACAGTTTGCAGTTTGCGATAAAGGTCTAACAAATCAAGTTCTTTGTAATCAATTTATTCAAAAATGGTTTAGTGAGATGAACAATGCTTCTCGTGGGTTATTTTATTCCATGTTTAAAAAAAGATTTTGAAATTGAAAACTATTTACTTCGTCTCTCTTATACTCATAGAATTTGGATAACGAAAATGAGAACATCAACCATACGTTTTCCTTTAGAAACAGGTCGTTGGTATAACATACCTAGAGAAGAGCGCTTTTGTCATCTGTGTAACATTAACCTTATTGGTGATGAATACCATTTTCTATTTTGCTGTAGCAATAATGATATTTCTAGTCTTAGAGATAGGTATTTGGCTCGTTATTATAGTATTTATCCAAGTCGAGAAAAAATGCATAGGCTTTTTTCAATATGTAATACTGAATTATACAAGAGATTGGCTTTGTTCCTAAAAAACATTAGTGCTTTACTTTAATTTTGTTGTACTGGTAATTGTATTATTTAACTTAATCTACTGTTTCTTATTTTTTGCATGCTGTTCTGTCACGTTTATTGTAAAAATGTTATGTTTATTGACCTCATGTTACACATATATGTATTGTGTCT
>MJUT01006984.1:17130-35963 GCA_002080005.1 Gigantidas platifrons
TGGTGGATGAAACTGGAGTGCCCGGGGAAAACTACCGACCTGTCGCAAATAAATCCCTGACAAACTTTATCACATAATGTTGTATCAAGGACACCTCGCCATGAACGGGCTTCTAACTCACAACGTTAGTGGTGATAGACACTGATTGCACAGATAGTTGTAAATCCAACTACCATACCTACACGACCACGACGACCCCTCGATAGCCGCTGTATGTATACCCTCCAGTAAACCATTACGCGGCTCACAGAACTTGAAATATCTTATTAATAATTAATTTCCTGGTGCACGGCATGAAATATGAGTCTAGTATTGTAAATCTATGAAAGTTTTGCATTACTTCAATAAAAAATAAAAAGTAAAATTATTCCTAACGAAAGACCTAACTACTAACGCATCTGTGTAATTTCATTGCACCTTTTGGTTCGCGGGAGATCAGCTGTGGTCAGACATCACATTTGTTTCTCGTCGTGACACAGGAGATTTTCTTCCAACATATGTAAAAAATGTCACTGATCCAGCTAACGCTACTAAGCATATCTGATGATCTCACGCTTGGTGGATATCTAATCGGCTTCATTGAATTTTGTTTAAAATACTCTTCCATCTTCCTCTAGTTAGAGATTGGGAGAGGCTCACTTGTGGAATAGCCTAGGGTCTCTCTTCATCTAAATTCGACCCTGTTCGTACCCATTGGAATACCCATCATTTGTTCATACCTTTGTCCACTAATCTGAATAAATATGTTGTCGATTAAGAAAATCTAACATTTTAATGATCTCGTGATGTTTATATCTATTGACATTGCTGGAAAAATACAATATATGTACATGATCAGCACAAATATAATTTATTATTACTTTAATTTGATGAAACAGGTGAGAAAAACTCTCTAGAGACACTCTTCTTCTTCTAAGACTAAATATCGTGTAAATTAATATAATATTTCGGATAATGTACATTGTTTATATATACAATTATATAGCTTCATGTGGTGGTTTCCGTACCTGTACAGCAGGATATGCAATGCAACAGTTATCACATAGTAATTACCTAAAACAAATGGAAATAACTAGTAGGGTTCATAGATGTGTTTATTGAAGCAAGTTAAAGCAAGAGAGAAATATTAAATGAGCGAGAAAGTGGTAGTATTATTGTGTGTCGTGTGTAACTGTATCCCGAGATACAAAAAGTCACAATAACGTCTTACTTGTCTAAATAATTTGAGCGCTTCCAAGTTGTTAAGTATGGCTCCACGTAAGGATCATACAAAATCAAGAAAAAGTGATTTACCTTATGTCACCAATTCTCTCAATATTTTGTTATATGACGTGTTTTGAACAAAAATAAATGTATATTCAAGGACAAGTGTTTATTTGTGCTATTTTTGCCATTATACCCAAATTAAAAACAGAATGGTCACATTTTTTTTACTATCAAAGTATGTAAAAAGGTTGATATCAGAACACATTATCTCCTGTGAACAGGCGATTTGTAATAAACTATATAGCACAATGAAAAATATATGATCTCCTCTACAAATATCAATTTTTTTCATTTTTAGCCTAGTGTAATTTTTTTTTTATTTTAGTTTTAAATTAACCGCTCCAAATCACAATTCCAAGACCGACAACTCTTGTTGAACTTCAAAATGAATAGCATTTTACTTATTTCAGGTTGTAACCTCAACCATTGAAGTAAAATCTTTATTTATCTAATTTTATTTTTAATTGGTTAAAATGTTGATGATGGAATTGATTGATTTAATATTTTTTCTGGGTTTTTTTCATTCTGTCCGTATATTGTTATCACTTCCGGTTTTGCTCAAGTATCACCTAAATGGGCTGCTGTACTTTAAAATGATTGAGAAATGTTGTTGTTACTCATGCAAAATATAATATTTCACTTAGAAATTAACCTGGAAGTATAGAGTAGAAACTTTCTTCGGTAGTCTAATCTCAACGAGATTAGTTGTGTTGACTGTTGTGACTTGTGTCAAAAATATTGTCATTTGATTTGAGGACAGACTCCGTACTTTTTACCAACTTTGGAATATCGTCGTGATAGGAATGATATGATCCCAGTATACAGAGCCCTACATCAGTACATGGCATTGACGGCTGTTGGATGAAACGTTTTACATTGGTAGAGTAGGGCATTTTACAACGAATCTGTCACTTACTGTAACAGTATGCACATAATACATTTTGTACATCATTATGATTACAAACTCGTGGTAGACTTTCGGCAGGGTAAAAGTGCCACTCATCATCAACATACAGGAAATTAAAGACATTTAGAGGACTACGTTCCATAACCAGATAATCTTGGAGGATTATGCCATGGTGTTTTACTACCTGTTGAAATAGTATGTTTACAATCTTTTTATTCTTATACATTTTTTATATAATCACAAGATAAAGTTTTTTTAAAGTAAAATTTGGTTAAATTTACATAAAAAGAATTTCTGAAAAATATAGCAAATTTACAGGATTGGATTGACTACTGTATAATGTTTTGTTTAAATACAAATTCCACAATTATATACAAAATATAATTTTTGTGTTTAGTGCCACTTTCAGCAATATTTCAGCTACATTGTATATCAGAATATTTGGATGTGACCGAAAAGAAAATAAGGACATACTGTGATACAATAGTTTTATTAACAGCTAGATGGTCATTCTTCATGAGTCTGTACAAAGCTTTACATAGAAAAAGGATGGATGCTCAGAAAAACCTATAACATTTTTAAAATGCAAAAGTTAATGTTTATTAAAACTCAAAACATCTTTTAATGTCTTGTAGGGATAAACACATCATTGCTTGGAAATCTTGTGAAATTGGAGATGGTATTTTATACACAGAAGATGATGTAAAGAAAATATGTCCAACTCCATCGTCACTAGGACTCGTCGTTCATGAATCATTCATTTTGCCATCAGAAGAAGGGATAGTGTCAAGAAAAAAACAGAAAATGTAAATAAGGATACCATAGGAAATGAAATTGTGATATATGACCAACTAGTAAATGCAATGCAAGGCACATTTTCCTATGCACAACCCTGATGTATTACAAATTTTATTTATTTTGTAAAAAGAACAATAGGAGACTAGAGTTTTTGGTCATTTTTAGTATTAAAAGGAGGTGAAGAATTTCTACAAGGGAGGTGGACTGGTGGAGGCCATGTATTTTTTGCTAAATATACATTTGTAACTGTAATTCATCTATAGTATATTATCATTAACAAAAATCCTATTTTCTATATAAATTTTGTCTAAAGTGGCACTATCTCCTTAAGCTTCCTATTCACTAATTCAGATTGCATTTTTTTCAAGACTTTCTTTACCGTCTTGAAACCCAAAGAAACAAACAGTATAGTGAGTGATTGTTATTTGCAAGAATTGTAACTCAAACTGAGCAATTTTCAGTTATACCATGGCGAGAACAAGTAATTTTCAATGAGATGATGTCCATTTAGTTGCATTTTTATAGTATTGGTTCATTGAAGCAACAGTCTGTGGATAGACATGTTGTCCCACTCAGACACATTATCATGATTCCGAGCCAACCGGTCTTTGCTCTTTCTTCTTAATGCTGCGTGCTTAGCGGAGAAGCAACAAATTAAATACCAATTTCATGGTTTTTGGTTTAATTTACAAACAGTAGAAGATGGAGATCTAGAATCAGCTATTCAAATGACAGAAGTTGTTGAAGCTATGAATTCTGTGAACTCTGAATAATCTAAATATTTTGTTCTAGACTGGCAAGACATACATGTAGGTATTACTGGCATTATTTATGGGAGCCATCTTTATACCTAGGACAACCAAACAAGCTTATGGCATTACTTTGATCTCATCTTTACAGTCTAGCGACCATGTAAAAGTTTTTTTTTGTTTTGTTTTGCATGAAAGGTCAATAATATTTGGTGTAACCACTGTATATTTTCCTTATGCTGATCTGTTAGCAAATCAGATTATCCTGTCGTGAAGAAAATTTCATGTGATGTTATTATAGAAATGTTTTTAAATGAACAAGCTACAATGTAGATGTCAAAAATGGAAAACAAACATGTACATGTGCATGTTTCTATGAACAAATAGACTGATTACATTATAGGAATTTATAATGTTAAAAAGAGGGGTCATTTGTATAATATGATTTGAAAAACAAGGATACAACCCTCTGGCACATTGTGAAAAGTCATAAGAATGTAAATCCCTGGCGTTCTTGAAATAAGCACGTAAATTTGGCCTGCTGCCCTCTTTATCATTTTTTTTAGGTTTATATTTTTAATAAAATAATAATGTAATCAGGACAAGCACCCCATATTTGTATTACATATAAGTTTATAGTAAAATATTACTACAACAAATCTTTAGTATCTAAAAAGTAACTTGAAATAATAGTACTAGAATTGTACAATAAATGTACAATGTATAGTACTAGAATTGTGCAATAAATGTATAGTACTAGAATTATACAATAAATCTATTGTAATAGAATTGTACAATAAATGTATAGTACTAGAATTGTACAATAAATGATTTGATTTGATTTTTGGTGTTTTAACACCACTTTTAACAATATTTCAGCTATGTCATGGCGACCAGTTTTAGTGGTGAAGGAAGTTGGAGAGGGCAAGCAACAGGTAAACATTGTCACTTGCGGCTGCGAGTCGAGTACACCCTTTTTTGTAATTTGCAAAGCGGGGCCTGAACCCACGCCTATTGGTGATAGGCTTGTATATCCAGCGACTTAATTCATTGAGCCACCCGGGCCCCCTGTGTACAATAAATGTATAGGACTAGAATTGTACAATAAATATTCTAGTACCATAAAGGTATACTACTACCTGAAATAATTTACGATTGGAAAATTAGCAGATTTGATTTTAAAAATGATTGAGAAATTAATGCTAGAAAACAATTTATGTTGTGTTCGAATTGCACATTTATCAAACTCTGTGTTTTTGTTTCCATGGAAACCATGAACATTACATTTGTATTTAAATTTTCATTGTTATCAGTTTAAGACTTGGCAGTCAGTTATAAAATCAGTAATATGGAAATCTTTGTGGCCAAAAGAAAATTTTAAGATATTGAAATGTTTTATTTTTGTTTCCATGGCAACCATTCACATAATTTAAGGTTAAAAGTTTATTTAGTAGTTAGTTTGGTAATAAGTTATGTGAAAATGATAATATCAGTAAATACATTTTAGAGAAGTAGAAATATTTTGTAAAAATGTAGTTGTATAGTATTTGCTGAAAAATCAAAAGTATGGGACAAACAATACTTTTTCCCAAAAATTCTAAAAGAGGCTACAAACGAATATTTTGTATATGTTTAAGACAAGTGTCTATTGAACAGATACAAACAAATATCATTCGCATAGCACCCTGTTCACAGGAGATAATAGATAATGAAAATCCTATTTGCTTACGTTTTTGTTGTAAGATGCGAAATGAGACTGTTTGGTTGCCATGGTAACAATAATTTTTTTCTTTCTATGGCAACCATGGACATTATTTAAATTTTCATTGTTATCAGTTTAAGACTTGGCATTTAGTTATAAATCATTAAAATGGAAATCTTTGTGACCAAATGAAAATGTTATGATTTTAGCATGATATGAAATGCATTTAAAATTTGTATTTTTGTTTCCATGGCAACCATTCACATAATTTAAGGTTAAAAGCTTATTTAGTAATTAGTTTGGTTATAATTTATGTAAAAATGATAATATCAGTAAATACATTTTAGAGAAGTAGAAATATTTTGTAAAAAAATGTTGTACCTATTTGCTAAAAAACCAAAAGTATGGGACAAACAACACTTTTTTCCAAAAAATCTAAAAGAGGCTACAAACGATTATTTTTTATATATTGTAGACAAGTGTCTATTGAACGGATACAAACGAGCCTCATTCACCAACCACCCTGTTCACAGGAGATAATAGATAATGAAAATCCTGATTTTTTGCGTTTTTTGGAAGATGGGAAATGAAGTTGTTTGGTTGCCATGGTAGCAGTAATTGGCAAACTTGTACTTTCTGTGTATATACTTTAATTTTTAGTAGAAATCTTCAACATCACTAGTATGTAATTATATTGTGAATTTTTTTAAACATTTTTTGAGAAATCTGTGTGGCAAAAGTGCAAATTTAGTGATTTTAAGACTGAAAAAAAAATGGATTCTATGATGAAGTTATAACCATAGCAACCAACGTAAAGACATGTGTTCTTTTATTATTTTTATGACCTTTCCATCAAAATGCAACATATGAACCATATAAACTCCAATTTTGCAACTATCAATAAATCACCCACTGCATGATTCTTAGGTGGAGCCATACTTAATACCTGGGCCTTTCCTTGAAGTTGCCATTTTGGACAATATTAAAATGCTTTGTCAAGAAAAATATATCCGCAATTTATCGATTGACGTCAACATTACTGCTATTATAATACTAAATGTCATTGGTTCTATTGAATGGCATGACAATTAACATGAAGGAAGTCTTATCAGAAAGCATCAATTTGAAGATTTAGGAGAATTTATAGAATTTATGTAAGTCTCGTTGATACTCGTCTTGGTTTTCCTCTTGCATCTCACAAAGTTGATCATCATTTCATATACCTTTATTAGAATCATTTTTCAAGATATACTATTTCAACAAATCACACTCCACTAGATACTTAAATTAAACAAACTGCGTTATATCCAGTCTGCCAAATTTCCTCGTAAGCTCTTTCCAGATTTTATTAGAAGTCAAAACCGGACTTCAGAGATACTGTACATGTGCCACTAGATACTCAGGGGATGGTGTGAATCAGATGTGGAATCTGAAAAATTCTAAAGATATATTAGAGTGCAATCAAGGTTCATGTACTCATGAAATATCATTAAAACATTTGACTTCTCGACCCTCTACACAACTATTTTCAACTAGACACTAAATAGACATAGCATTTAAAAAAAAATAATTAGCTAAACTATATTTCATAAAAAGTCTCGAACAACTTAGATACAAATACCTTGTTTTAGGAAGGGGCAAATTGTATGTTGTAAAAACACCCCGAGTATACCAAAAAGTTTTCTGAAACTGATACCTTCAAAATTCTTGAACTTTTGATTGACAACATATTTGATTGTTTTGGTGTATGTGTTGTTCAAAGGACAATCGTTATTCTTATTGAGAACCAACTATGCTCCTCTGATCTTCTTGCCGGCTTGTTCGTTATTCGTATGAGGCAGACTTGATAGAAGGTCTTCTCAGGAAAAACGGAAAGCTAGTCCGATCCTTTAATTTCACACTCCGTTATATAGATCATATTCTTTCACTACACAATTGTAAGTTCGGTGATTATGTTAATAGTATCTATCCCATTGAAATAATGGATACCACAGGTACAGCTATGTCTGTTTCGACCTTTCCCGATTCATGACTTAGCACTGAATTTGTAATAAGAGTAACACGACAGGTGCAATTAGTGGAGTAGGAACTGCTTACCCTTCCGGGGCTCATGAGTTCATACCGCTTTTGCGGAGTTCGTATTGCTCAAACCAGTTTTCTGTGTTAAAAGGTTTGTAGATTTTTGTTAGTACTTTTTCTTTGACCACTGCATTGCCTGTACTACGATTTGTGTCTTCTGCAATGCTTACCTCTTTGCTATCTTCAAATTTTTATAATAATTTACGGATTTGCGTTAATTAGTACTAACAAATATGCGGAATTACATTTACGGATATGCGAAAATGGTATCGCATATGTGGAATTCCCGCATATGCATAAATTATAACAAATATGTGGAATTATATTTACGGTATGTGTTATATGTAAAAGTTTAAAAGTTACCACGCAACACAGATGACAAAAGATGTCATTGACAATTATATTTTGGTTCAAAGTGCTATTAAGTCTTGCGATGAACTTATGTATATAAATCAATCTTAACGATTTTAGGGCTACGTCAGCACTTTTTCACCTGTACTTACTTTCTTCTTATCAGTGTCAAAATTTTAAATGTCTATTGTTATTGTTTTGTTTTGCCTGTCATTATTTCATGTGTATATTTTGAAATAGGAGAGGACTTCATATAAGTTGGTATATCTTGCTGTTCAATCCTATTGTTTATGTACAATAAAATATTATCAAGCAAAACCTTATGTACTATTTTATATTTAAATCATGGTTGAGGTCATCGGGTTGTTTTAATAGAACTAATATTATATGACAACATTATATGTCAACACCTGCATGTTTTAATAAATTATAATCCACCTATGAAACATTTTTATTTTCATCAATTAAAAGCCATATGGATAGGTATTT
This sequence comes from Gigantidas platifrons, assembly GCA_002080005.1. Lineage (NCBI taxonomy): Eukaryota > Metazoa > Mollusca > Bivalvia > Mytilida > Modiolidae > Gigantidas > Gigantidas platifrons. Next base: position 25,472 of record MJUT01006984.1, read on the forward strand.
CTCACCTAAATGTGCAGTAGGCCTATTATTACATGTTTGTCTATTACATGTAGGTTGAAGAATAGGATCTCCAATATATGATATCAACTTGTATGTTTCATATATGCAGGAAGTTTACATGCATGGCCAACAAAACTATGGTTTTCCTAAAATAATGTTATGGTTTTTTCTACAAAGTCCTGAAAGAAATATTTTGTCGGTGATGATCATTTTCATTATCGATATTGTAAACTCAGCAAAAACAATTTGTAAAAGAATTATTGGATTGCAAGATTTCGACTGAGTGTATATTTAAATACTACACAGGCCGTGGTTATTTCCCCTGATAGACTTCAAGGAAGTTTAAATCGATTGTTCAAGGAAGTTTAAATCGATTGTTATTGAGACGAAATGGACGAGAAGTGTATAGAATGCTGCCGACCTCTTACGGAAAACTACAAGGCATGTCTAATGTGTCATTGTTCTTGTTGTTATTATTGTCAAGACAAGCACACTAGAAAAAACAATGGTCATTCATTTAGATTTCCTTCTCTAAATACTTGCTCTGACACGTGTTCTTGTATGCAACATTTAAAAACAGTCAACGATAAATATTGTCAAGATTGCAGTGCACTTATTTGCCGTACTTGCGTAAATACTCACCATAAAGGGCACATAATTAGACCGATAGATCAGTTGGCATATGAGCAAAAACATGAAGTAGCCTCTGAAATACAAAGGATTGTAAAATCAAATAAAAAGGTACAGACTCAGCTTTATGCACGTGAAAGACATCTTGGCTATCTCATCAAGAAAGCAAATGACATTGAATTTGATCTCGACCAGGAATACAAAGGGATCAAATATTTACTATTAGGAAAGAGTCAGAATTCGAAATCATTTTTCGAAAGTCCACAAAATGAAGATTTGTGTGCGTTTCTTTCAGAAATTAAATCGTTAAAGGCTGCTATCAAAATAAATAAGGAGTTGGAGAAAACTCTTGAAAATTTAATGGAAGAAGCACGAACTAACGAGAAAGGCTTTCTGACTGGATATGCAGATTTTAGAAAACTTTCAGAGATGTTGGTCACGTATCCAAAAGCAGTTGCTGATGAATTCCTTTCCATGGAGATTGATTATCAGAAGCCGACTGACGAAGAAATGAAGAATGTGTTGCCTCGTATATATATTGGGTATAACTATTTCTTAGTTTTTTATTAGATTTTTAAAACAATTAAAATGGAAAAACGTCGGTCTGTCAAACACACAATGAAATACAAAAATATAACAAGCTAAGTTGGAAGTAAGAACGATTGCATAGTGACCATGTCTTATTTTAATAGCACACCACTATATATAAAATAAACTTGCCGATCAATTAACCAATATACAAAATACACTGTAAAATGGTAATTACATGACACAGAACATGAGTAGAGTCACTCATGGATGAAATATCTTCCAAACAAAATTTCTAAAAAGGTGGATATATAAGGTGCGATATTTATTTAGTCAATCATAACAAACCGGCCTTCACATATTTAAATTTTGAGCGTACCTGATGAAGGTTATAATAGAAATGCATCGTGCGCACTAAATTTGATATGTACGTTTGTATTATTGTGGTGATATATATACCTCTGTTGGTGAACTATCAGTAATACATGTACTTTTATTTAGACTGTTGTCTAGTTATATAAATATTAAGGGAAAATCGGAAAATATTATAAAAAAACCCCATTTAAGTCAAAGGGAAATTAATAGTAGAGAATAGTTCAAATATTGACATTGACAAAATTAAGAATTGTCGATTTATCGTGATTATTGAAAATAAGTCATATTTTAATTTGCAGAAGTGCGCGTGATATATCACGCGCACGCAGGAAACAGGAAGAAGAGAATGATACCAGCAAGGTAGACTCCACACGGACTCAAAAAGATACAAGAGAAAAAGACAAACAAATCACTGATCTCCAGGATGAACTAAGGTAAGAATAATTTTATTGACTTTAAATAAGTATCACATAATAAATAAATTATTTTCTATTGATTTATTTGCTCATGTTTAGTAGTTACTTATGTATTCTAAACTGTTGCACACTAAAATTGATATCTACGTTTTAATTTCTATCACTGTGTCGATACCTCTCTTGGTGGACTATAAGTCTCCGAGTGTATCATAAGCCTAGTAAACATGGGTTTATTTAGATATTTTTTATCTAAATGTTCCCTTCTTAACTACTCATACAGGCCTATCACCAGTACGAGTGTATCATAAGCCTAGTAGTCAGTGCTTCGACACTGACATGGTTTTTTTAAGATATTTTTTATCTAAATGTTCCCTTCTTAACTATTCATACAGGCCTATCACCAATACGAGTGTATCATAAGCCCAGTAGTCAGTGCTTCGACACTGACGTGGTTTTTTCTTAAGATATTTTTTATCTAAATGTTCCGTTCTTAAATGATGTAATTATTATTAAAACTAAGGTTCTACTCCCTCATATATAGGTGTCCTTAGCAGATTTTGTTCTATTTATGTCCTTTAGGTTTCTTGCTCCCAAAAACGTTTAAGTTATATTGCTGTTAAATATTTCGTCTGTGAACGTACTTGGTGAAGGTTTTTCCAGAATCACGTCGTGCACACTAATTTATATATCTACGTTTTTATTAACCATGTGAAATACAATGTATATTAAAAAACAACATTTTATTTCAACGAAATAAACTTGTCAACAAACAAATCTTGCTAAGTTTATTACCAACTAGGACAAACTTATTTCTGTTAGAATTTGAAACCGAACGCTGTGCCACAATGTCGAATGTTGTACAAAACGTTTGAGGAACACCTTATTATAGAGGTTACATTTGAATTTAGTTTGTTTTTTAGATCAGTATGGGTTTTTTGTTTTTGCGCGCGACTATTATTTTCTGTCAAATAACATTGCAAAGGAAGAAGAAACATACACCTTATCTCTCAGTTACTGACAGTGTGGTATTTCTGTTTTTCAATTTATTTATGCTATATTTCAGAGTTTGTGACCCCTATCATGATTTTCTTCACATAGGTTTGTTACTAACAAGAATGTTACTGAACCAAGGGTTCCACATTTTGACGGTTAACCATTATAAAATATCTGAGTAATCTCTTCCTACTATCCCCTTTCATGACTAATCGTCGACCTTTTTTCTCTCGCACATATAGTGGTTTGGTTAAAGTAATCATTTCGGAAGTTTTACGACCGGCAAGGGACCATGGTTTGATTAACCGTTTTAGAATATCTGTGTCGTGATTGATCAAAGATATGTTTCATTAGTCTTTATCACAATCCCAACCCTTTCCTTATTCGTGACTTATCAAATAGGTAATCGCTTCCGATAATATAATTGTTGATCGTCGATCTATACCGCTATACGGAATGCCAATATCTGCACTGACTGAAGACATGTTTTCTGTCTACATACACTTGGGAATATCCGTTCTCATAGCAATAGTCTTACAGATGAACCAATTTTCTATTTTTGTGTATGTTATGTATATCGTAAAATTCCAATTCCTTCCCGTTTTGTATTGAAAACTATACTTCATCACAAGGTAAATGATCCATGTTTTATATTCTCTCTTGACAATTGAAACAAATGGATACGACTTTGACTTTCTCTACAGAAATTTAATATTAGGTGTTCACCGTCTTTACTTCCGATCTGAGTTGTTTACTCTCCTTCATTAATTTTTTACCAACAATTTTCTGTTTATATTGAGGCATATCATAGGCTTGTAAGTGAGTTCAACATGAGAAGTTGTCTTACATCGTCTGCTCATGTTTCGTCTTCATTTGACCTACGGTTGACAGTATGCATAATTTTTAGGATATTCACCTGAATGCTAACAAAGACTTTTAAATTAGCTGGATTTTCACTCTCTTAACTTTGAGTGTACCTGATAATGAAAGCAAGATTTTCTGTAAAATGTTGTAGATCTACCTGTAAGGTAATCCAGATGATAAGTGAAAATTTAACGCTCTTGGCAAATGCAAGTAGCAGCACTGATGGACCATGCAATATTTCATTAGAACCACTAGGGAATCTTCCAACACATCTCAACGTGGATAAAAAGATAGAAAATATCCACCTGTCCATGGAAAACATTAAGCGAAACATTGAGAAGAACAACATGTTGTAAGTTATTAAAGAAAGATGTAAATGGATATATACTGAACCGCAAAAGAAACGTCGCAGTAATTAGAGGCAAAAATGATATAAAAATAAATGGCATATTTTTTTATTTAATTGAAGTATAAAATTCATTGTTATTGCACAGATTCACATCCTTCCAGTTCACTCACTGTTCATTGATAATGTTTTTCACCACTACATCACAAGACCGATCAATACAGGGCACCACTCAGTAGCATGTGTGTCCTCCATTGGCGTTGATTACGGCCCGACATCTCCTGTACATGGAATGAATCAGACGGTTGATAAAGTTCTTAGAAATCTTAGAAAAGATGCCTGAAGTTCCACAGCAGTAGTAGGACTTTGACGGACGTCATTAAGTTTTCTCTGAATCTCGTCCCACAGATGTTCAATTGGGTTTAAGTCGGGACTAAAAATGGGCCAAGGCATTACTGTAATTTTGTTCTGCTGTAGAAAGTCCCTTGTAGCTCTTGCAGAATGCGCACGTGCACTGTCATGCTGGAAAGTGTGGTTTTGGTGGCGTGCAAAATGTGGCACAACATGCGGTCGTAGAACTTGATCGGTATAACGGGCTGCATTAACACCATTTCCTCTACCTGGACCCATATTGTGGAATACAACAGGCCCTAATTTCTGGTTCAAGCCGATTCCACCCCATACCATAATGCTTGGGCCTCCCCATACATTTGTTTCCATCATGCAGTTATCAGCATACCTTTCGCCCGGTCTTCTCCAGATTCGCGTCCTGCCATCTGCATTTGAAATGCAGTAACGGCTTTCGTCTGAAAAGATAACCGTTCTCCACTGCTGATGTCGCCAATATTGACGATGGGTGGTCCACTGTAGTCGTTCACGGCGATGACGTGGTGTGAGGATAGGATCCCTAGCAGGACGACGACATCTCAGGTTACGGGACTTCAATCGGCTCCGGACTGTATCATCGCTAATTGGTCTCTGGTTAATGCCTATTGTCTGTCGAGCAGTATGAGTTGCGCAGAGGAACCGGTTATGGAGATGCTGTCTCAAGATATAGCGATCCTGACGCTCTGTTGTCACTCTGGGGCGACCACTACGTGTGCGGTCATTTGTGCTGTTTGTTGCATTGTGGCGTTCGCGTAGACGTTGGATAGTGCGTACATTGCAGTTAAATGCATTTGCAACGATTGGAGGCCGCTGTCCAGCATTCAAACGTCCAATTGCCTGTTCTCTTTGTCGTGGGTTCAGTCGTGGCATCAGTACTGCATCAAACAGATAATGATGACACAAACACTTCGTACGTCTTAAATACCCTTAACGAAGCACGGATTCAGCGTGCATATCATCATCATGAAATTTAACTTCGGAACATGTCCCACGGGCCCAGCACAACACAAATTAGGACGACCGATTTAATGAACGCGGTCAGCCGTAACAGAGATTTAAATGCGATTGTAGCATGATTTAAAGGTAAAATACCTTAACCAAAATGAATCAATAAATTTTGTCAAAATATTTCAAAAGTTTAGTTTTCGGAAAATACGACGTTTCTTTTGCGGTTCAGTGTATTTACCATGTACAAGACGCTTTATCATATGTTTGTCCATCTTGTTACATGAATTCTATTAACATCTTAACCGAGACTAATTCATATTTATTGTGAAGAAACCAATGATATTGCTTTTGTCGATGAATTATTCTGACTTGGGATAGATTGAAAAATGTAATAATTATATTAGGCGTTGACTCAACCTTCACGTGTCTCAGTTGACGAACATCTGGGTGTTAAGTGAAATAAATGTTAAAGAAAGTTAATCCTGAGAGACAGGCTACATTGGGTTTGAGACGCAGAACGAACACGAAAAAGAAAAAAAGATGATAAACGCGAACCCCACCAAAAACAAACATAAAGATACTAAAATACAGTAAACATGATAAAGCAAGTATTCCATGCATATTTGACTACAGCAAGGCATACTGATAAAATGAAAAACAAAAGACAAAATACCACATGTACACTGTCGGGACAAATCCACAATCAACTGATTTATTTTGAATGTATAACTCCACATTCAATTTTTATGTCACTTATTAACGTGGCGGTAAGAATTATTGGAAGAAATAAGAATTCCAGAAATCATTCAGAAGTATCTGGCAAACTTCATTACAAAAGTTTGTATCGGGTACAACTCGCCATGGATTAGGGAAATCTAAATAATGAACATTAGTGGTGTTGGGCACTGATTCCATGGATAAATGTAAATGCAACTATCATATGACCAGGGGTATACAGGTACCCCTCAATGATAAGAGACCAAATAAGATAAAACCAACGTGCCATTGGATAAGAAAGAACATATTCAATATTATAATTATATTCACATATAAAAAAAAAGAAATAGCCGGACAATAGGAATTTTATATATTGTTGTACATTGTTGTATATTTTTTTCTGAAGTTTACGTTAGCCTTTTTTTATACAGATTCATAACGACCAAGGACAAAAATAAAAAACTTGAAGAAAGCACAAAAAGGTAATTCCTGTCACATTTTTAAGTAATGGTTTACAAGAACTGTAATGATAGAAAGACCTTTTTATAAACTAAACAATCTAATGATGCCCACTACTAGCAATGTGGCTGAAAGTTCTTCCGGAATTGAACCCCGGTTTTTAGTTGAGTTCAGTTGAGTTCGTGTTACCCGATCTTTAGTTTTATTGTAATGTTTTGTAGATCGTTTTTTGTCCGTGATTGTTTGGCCATTGTGTTGTATGTCCTTCGATTAACGGATTCTGATTACCCCTTTGTTATCTTCAAGCTCTTCATATTAGTAATTTCTGCAACCAATCAAACTAATTATATTAACCTCGATCATACAAAAAAAAAAAAAAACCAAAATGTGATTGCTCCACTGTAGTTGTATTCATATAAAAGCTGAATTCATTGTTAAAGTATCTTGTTGGTATAAATGAAAAATGTTATAGTGTTGTCATTTTTATCTCAATTGAGTTATTTAAATTACAGATTTATTTATTCTGCTCTTCAAATTCTGGTATTTATATTTTGTTTTCACCAGTTAGAAACGGTGTTATGAAGATGTCAATTCTTGATATGTTCATTTAGTGCATTATATTATAATTTACATTGTTGATACTTTAAATCATATTACAAACACTGAATTACTGATCATGAGATAAATGAATATTAAAATGGAATATTATACAAGTTATAATTTTTTTTAAAAATCGAGCGTACTTATTATACAGACATTATTATTTGGAAGACAATCATTTGGCATAATATTAGTACATATAGATATAGTAAAATGTGTATGCCATACATGCAGTTTTAAAGGACCCGGGTGGCTCATTCAGTTAGGTATTTGAATTACCTAACAACTCATACAAGCCTATCATCAATACGGCGTGGGTTCGCGCCCGGCTTTGTAAATTACAAAACAGGTGCACTCGACTCGCAGCCGCAAGCGATAAAGTTTACCAGTTGCTTGCCCATGGTCGGTGGTTCTCTCCGGGTACTCCGGCTTTTTCCACCACTAAATCTGGTCGCCATGATATAGCTGAAATATTGCTAAAACACGAAAAATCAAACCAAATCAGCATGCAGTTTTATATTTTGCATATATCAGGAGAGAATTAAAATGTGTGTCTACAGCAGAGGTACAGCATTTGCAGAAGAATATAACTGAACTAGAGAACAGGTAATATACAAATATATGGGACAAAATTATGCTTAACCATGAATTGAAAACGAAGGATGTACTCTACCATAGAACATAAATAGCACACATTGAACCAATGAGTCTTTGTGTTTAGCATTTACATACTAGGAACCGTTCAAGTATTTGTCGCGACAGTTTTCCAAATCCAATTACAAGATGACTATCAACACTGAACATAGCTTAACATATGATTCACTTGAAAAATCGTTGAGAATTCTTTTAAGGACAGTTTCTGAATTTCTTTTTATCAATCTATTGAAATCTTTTCAAAAATCTAGAAAGCTATTGAGCACTTTAACGTCAAATGTACACGAGCTTTGGATTAGGATGTGTTTTGTCCAGATGGGAAATTCAAGTGAAATATAAGGATTATTTATTAATCATCTGAAATATTTGAAGATAAATTGTACACAATTATCGTGATAAAAAGGTAGATATATCATATAGTGCCCACACTATTGGTAGACAATCAAAGTTTTGTTCATGCCAAAAGAAAATTAAAGAAGGGTCCATAAGGAAGTTGTTTAAAGATATTTCAAAATACCACTGATTGCTTAATGAAAATACCATTTTGTATTTTGTTTTTTAATATAGTTGAATAATCTAAGATGATGTTATCATCGAATACAGGAATATACAAGAGTCAACTAGATAACTAATATCAAGGACATATACGTCCTTGTTAAAACGTAGCACTGACTTTACACACACTATCATTACATTTGGACATCTAGAGGTTTTTTATGTTTATATTTATTTGCGTTTTAATCTGATGAGCGATACAGAGTCGTCATGCCATCTCCTGTCAATTAATTAGATACTCTGTAGAGTGTGAATGTATCAGTTTCATAAACAGCAGTATACCTAATAAAATAATACGTTTGAAGTACCTAGATTAGAAATTTCAATAAATATTGGTAAAGGTGTTTTGACATTCTCATCACAGGTCTCATTATTACCTGTTTTTTCTGCTTGCAGATTAAAGACATCTGATGCTCTAGTCAAGGAACAAGAAAAACGTATTAGAAGGTAATGTTGTGAAACACCAGGGTACAATTGTGGCATTGAGATTGGCCTGTAGACAGGTTCTTTAATTTCTATAAAATAAAACGGGATTTGATTGACTAAATAGGCAATGCCTTGCAAAAATGTTTACAAGGAGCTACTGCAAGTTATTTTGTACATTGAAAAGGCATAATATTCACCAGTCAAAAATTGGCTATACATGGCGGTGGAGGAGAATATTTGTTTGAATAATAAGTGCATATTTTTAATCTGTAAATTTCAATAATAAGTATACCTAATAAACTATGTCAAAAGACGAATTCCCTTTATTTGGTACTGGTGTTATATTTATTCATACTAATATACTTGACTGTATATACTAGCATATTAAGCTGTAGTCTATTCCAGCATTACAGGTTTAAACAATTTTCTGTTTTATACACAGGGGTCAATTGGAAAAGTCTGCAGTTGAAATTCAGAAATGGAAGAGTAATGTTGTGGAAATACAAGACAGGTACCTTCATCATTTTGTACTTCACACTGCAGCTATTATTTTCAGTATTTAAGTATAATTATGGTATTAAGAAGTTTGGGAAAATAATGGTAAATAAATGTCAATAGGTGGAATTTACTACGTTATTGTGCCAATATATATTTACATGTTGCAAATGTTTCACAGTATAAATACTGATACATCATATCATGCTTCATCGGATTATATTTCATATATATTTCAATATAATATAGCTTCACTGGACTGGTTGATACTCGTTGACAGCAGGACAAAACCAACATAGCATACACAACGTGAGCGTAAAGCGTAGACTGAGTTAATTCTATAGCATGAGTATTCAACATGTCGGGTCAGATAACGCACGTCAGAAGATATATAAATTCGTATGGGAAAAGGTTTCAGACGACAAACTGCAACATCCAGATTTTTATGTATGACCAACATAATGGTCGAGTGTTTTGCAATATGTATGTTTCATACCATTCCCATATATATTAAAAAAAAACATTGATGAATAATGCATTATCTTTAAAATTCCAAGAGGTTTTACCAGATGATGAAAGGAGAGACCATAACTTTGAAATAGATGTTTATGCTAAACAGGGATGAATAATAATTAATTGATTAGTAATCATAAAGTTATGTTAATTGATATCCAAAGACTAATTCAACCTGAAAGCAGGTGTTAGCATACAGTACTCTCCCCCTAACATCTGACAGAATACGGATAGAGTTAACAACTAGATGACATTTCGTATAGGAATACTTATTTAAAGAAAATACCAATGGGAGACCACGATGCTGTTTTCATGGATGATAATGAGTTCATCTAGACATGACATTCAATCGAGTTCTGCCAGATGTGAGACCGGAAAGGGAGGGGGTAGCATATGTATGGTTTTAATCAGATTGGAGTTTAATTGCACAGTGATATAATTCCTTCAAAATCATCTATGATCAGTTGACTGCTTTAATTTAGATATGAAGCCATATGTAATCAGCATGAGACTATGAAGCGAGAACTAAAAAGGTCAGAAGAGGAAAAAGAAAATTTAATGACCAGGTATAGATGCAAAAATGTAA
>MJUT01006992.1:0-10894 GCA_002080005.1 Gigantidas platifrons
TATGTTACCTTATCAGATTTTGTGTGGTAGAGTGTTTAGGTTGTTTGATTCTTGGCTGCAAAATTAAAAATTAAAATTAGTTGGCTCTCCAATCTTTTGGCTTTGAGCGTACCTTATAAATGTTATTATGGAAACGTGCCGTATGCACTACATTATTCAATAACTAGAGCATTGTCAACTTAATAGTTACAGTGAAACCTTCCTAAACCGAAATCCTGTGCAAGGCGAACATTAGATTTAGTCCTAATATTGTAAAATTTAGTGAATTTAACCTGTCTAAAGTGAACACCTGTCTATTCCGAACAAAAGTTTAAATCCGAAAGTGGTTTGGTTTAGACAGGTTTCACTGTGTAAATGAATTGTTTTTACTACATTACAGCAGGTAGTTAGCTGCTTTGGGATAGATCGTGTAATGTTTGGTTCTGATTGGCCAGTGTGTTCTCAAGCCGGATGTCAATACGTAGATGTGTATGAACTACTCAATGACCTACTGTCGTCTCTTTCTGATGACGAAAAATTAAAGATTTTTCGAGAAAATGCGAGGAAATTCTACTCATTGAAATTGTAATAGCTATGCAATACAAAACTAAATAGGGGCGACGCTACTGTGGACATTAGCATCATTTATGGCACTGGGTACAAGGATATTAATAGAAATTATGGAGTGTATGTATCCCAGTTGAGTTTTCGTTACGAAACATATCATTCATGTGATCGTAAATTATTTGTATGTTATGAAGCATAAATAAAAATAAAATAGATTTGAAAGATTTTTACAATATCAAATCTGGTAACTGCTAACCTATTATATTTCTGGCTTAAATATTGCACCCCTTCATATTTCATGTCACTGTGTAACAAATGTGATATTCACTGGACGATTTCATTTTATATATATTATTAGCTATGTAATGTCTCTGATGGATGCATATAAGCAATTTAGAATACACAATGCACATACAAAGTGCCAAAACACGACAAATATGCTTGCCATTTTAGGATGTGTCTAGTCTGCAAATATACCTTTCATGAGTCTTTGTCATATTGTATTGGACTTGATAAGTAAATTTTATAGGACTAATGGTTTTCGTTATTCACACTCCATTAAATATTTATTTTTTTCTGGTCTCCCAAGAAGACCATTAATATATTTTGATTTGATTAGATTTTTGGTGTTTAATGCCACTTTCAACAATATTTCAGCTATATCATGGCGACCAGTTTAAGTGGTGGAGGAAGCCGGAATACCCGGAGAGAACCACCGACCATGGGCAAGCAACTGGTAAACTTTATCACTTGCGGTTGCGAGTCGAGTGCAACTTTTTTGTAATTTACAAAGCCGGGCGCGAACCCACGCCGTATTGGTGATAGGCTTGTATGAGTTGTTAGATCCAGCGACCTAACTCATTGAGCCACTCGGGCCCCTAGAAGACCATTAATATATTTTGATGTTTATGACTAATTGATATTAAATCTGTTAGAACATCAGCTATTATTTTGTTGTTGCAAGCAAGAGTTATAGCCTTTAAGCAACATATTCTACCTTTCTAGCTAATAGTCAGTTAACTACAAGCATTGATTGATACTGCTATTATACTGTCCATGTTTAAGTTGTCATTCATGTTTGTAATAGTCTTTTGGAATGGAGGTGAATCTGTGCAGCATTGTATTATTTTGTTTATGCATGTATTGCCGTTGACAATTCAGTTATCAAGAGGAGAGTGTTGCTATTCTATTAACCGGTTTAACCCTGCCACATTGTTTTGTCTGTCCCATGACAGGACTTGAATTTCCAATGTTATACAGCATTGTCTTTTAACAGAGATAAAAGCGGATTATGCAGAGAAAACTTCAACAATGTATTCTTGTGTTGTTAGGGATTAGGGTCTAAGGTTATGGTGTCTAAGGCCACTTTCAACAATATTTGAGTTATATATAGTGGTTAGCTTTATTGATGAAGGAAACTGGAATGCTATGAGAAAAACCCCAACCTTCCATAACTGGCAACGTAAGTTGTGATAAGCACAGATTGCATAGGTAGTTGTAAATCCATTTACATACGATCACCACCACCATGACACCTTGACGGATAAGACTTTTGGTGGCTGTTCTGATTGACAAATAAAATAGAGTAATAATGGATGGAGTGAGTAATGACCACATGTAACTGTCGGTCATTAGAAGCTGCTGCGCTGCTAAACTTGTATAACATACTAGGAACGTTAGTTTCTCTGAACACAGGGCTCACATTTATGTCCCATCCTAACAGTCAGTTGGGTATACGATTATTCTCCCCAAAACAGAGAACCTGTAACAGGTATCATAACACCAGTAGTGTCACTGACATGCTTGACACCTTAAACATTCCAACTCTATCACAGCGCAGACTATGCACAATATTAGTTATGATGTATAAAATCTCATACTATCTTGTTGCTATTCCATCCGACACTTTAATATTTGCAGACTCTAGAACCAGAAAAAATCACCAGCTCACATACAGGTATATCTACTCATCAAAAGATTCATACCGGCATTCATTCTTTCCTTATACAATACGGCAGTGGAACCAACTCCCTGCTTCACTCGTTCAGGCTCCATCTATCAATAGCTTCAGAGATCAGCTAACTCCAGCTGTTCTCTGTACACTCATCTAAACAATAAACCTTACATGTACATAGTTTTAATCAGGTCATCTTCCTCAAGCACTTTGTATTATAAATATTTTCCACTTTGGCTATATTATAGTATGTAAATAAAATTCTTGTCCACGCATTCAACAGTATGTAATCATCAATCGATTGATGGAATATTGTATAACAAAAGAAGAAGAAGAAGAACCCATATTTGAAGGCTTTGTACTCGCAGTGGAGAAACTAGGAGAAAACCAAGGACCTGCAGCATGTCGCTGACAAACTTTATCACATAATGCTGTATTGAGTACACCTCGCCATTAGCAGGATTCTAACTCACAACGTTAGTGGTGATAGACATTGATTGCATAGGGGTCCTACTAAAAAGCGCCTGAGAAGGTAAAAAGCGCCCGAGAGCACATAAAAAGCGTCCGAGAGTAAATAAATAGCGCCCGGGAGTTTTTTTTTGTAATAGAATGACAAAAAATGTGAAATAATTTGGCTGCAAAATAAGTTAAGTTATGAAAGGAAATGTTTATTTATATCAGAAACAACATCGATTATTGATAAAACACTGTTTGAATGTAATGATAGGATAGTGTCTAAAATATGACAAGTCATAAGATGTAGTTTTGTAAAATTACAATGAAAAAAACTTAGTTGAACTATTGTTAAGATTTGTATATTCCAATGCTCTAAAACAATATGAATTATATATGCATATCAGTCATCTTGTAAAATATGTAAATGTATCTTGATTAAAACATACGTAAAAACTTGTTTCATATATCAAAATTAAAGCAAAATGATGTTTCTAAAATCAGAAACTTCAAGATTTTCAAATTTCAAATCTTGAAATCTTAAAATCAGAGACGTCTCCATTAAAATTTAAAAAATTTTCTACTGAATCTACTAAAAAACTAAGAAGATATAAAATGTAAGGGAAGCACTAAATCAAGACACTGATAAAAAAATATGTACATAGTCATTTAAAACAGTATAAATAAGAATAACAGTTCGTGGTTGAATGGTTATAAAACACTAAGATGGTATAAAATATTAGTGAAACACTAAATCAAGGCACTGGCAAAAATATGTACATAGTCATTTAAAACAGTATAAATAATAATGACAATTCATAGTTGAATGCTTATGAAAACTTCAATGTTGTTGTTTTATTGCTCTTTACTCTCTTCTTTTGGTTTGGTTTCCTAGCAGTAGTTGGTGTTTTAGGTATTTAGGTATTTTCCTTCTTTCTTGTCAAATTCATGAACTTCTGAAATAAAGCGTTTTTCTCAGATTCGGTTTTCGATGCCCAAACGATTTCTGTCACTTGAAGTTTCCTCTTTCAGCCAAAAAGAAAACTGATATTTAGGGGAAAAAGTGTTCAAAAGTGATTACATTTTACTGTGGTACAAACAAATGTCCCAGGTTTTGACCCTTCTCTTGAGTTGTCTTATTGATTTCTGTTGAAACCCACCATTGGGTGGTCTTATTGGTTAGTGGAATTAAGTCATTCAACTTCAATTCATTGATCAATTATGTTAAGCAATCAAGCTCATTCAGTACACTATATGTAAATAAAAAATATCACTGTCCGTAAATAAGGAAAGTTTACCATAACAACATCTTTATTCATGAACCATATATTTTTATATAGAAAGTATATGTTATCTGAATGTTAGATTCTTTATGGGGTTACATTATAGCCGTTGTTCTTAAATCTTAGCATTTTATCGCCATATCCTTTCATATTCGTCATTCTAATGAAAAAAAACAATGCCCGAGCGCTATATATTTACTCTCGGGCGCTTTTTACCTTCTCGGGCGCTTTCGGACGCACTCGGGCGCTTTTTAGTAGGACCGTTGCATAGTTAGTTATGCACCCATTAAAAAGAGGTCAACTACCATACAATCACGTGCACGACTACATGGCCCATAGTGAAGAGTGAAATCAAATAAAAGATTCGCAAACAGGAAAGTAACACGACCGCGGACACTAGTGGAGCAGGAACTGCTCACCCTTCCGAAGCATCTGAGTTCAACCCCGGTTTGTAGTGGGGTTCCTTTTGCTTAATCTTTAGTTTTCTCTGAAGTGTTTTGTAGATCGTTTTTGGTCATTCTATTGTCTGTCCTTCATTATACAACTTCGAATTCTGAATACCTATTTAACATCTGCAAAACATTCTTCTCAGAGAAATGTCTTCAAACACACAATGTTCACACTTCCTGGTCCTTTCCTCATTCATGTCTTATCACCGGGATTGTAACTAGAGTAACACGATTGGTGCCACTAGTGAAGCAGGAACTGTTTACCCTTCTGGAACACAGGAGTTCTTTTTCTTTTGACCATTAAGTTGTCTGTCTTTCGATATACCTATTCTCATTACCCCTTTGGTATTATTAAATCGTTTAATCTTTCGAATTCTAATAAAATTGGAAATGAATTATTGTGGAGGATATACATTTTTTTGTACCATACTCCTTTTATAGCAGTTGAAATGAAACCAAAACGAAGAGGTTTGCTTCTGATTTCCACAATGTGGATATTCTAACAGCCGTTAGAACACTTTCAACTTGCAATTTATTTGACATACAACATGTATTTTGACAGGTCAATTAGTGTGTAGTATTTTGAATCGGTCTGTTTGATTGGGGTGTAAATACACCTAGTTTATGCAAAATCTAATCAAGTCTTTAATTGCTGTATTACTAATAATGACTAAATGCATCAATTAATCTTAGAAATGGCTATAAAGTAATAGCATTTATAATATAATTTCTATTAAAATTATTTGTTTTAAATCAAAATCGTGAAATGTATACATTGTCTGAACAGTTACAAACTCTAATAAAAACAAAAGAGTAGAAAGAGACAAACTTGATATGGCCACTGACCACTCACATTCCTAGCTTAGTACAGGCATTTCAATAAATACAGTGACGGTGTCAAACATGTTAATGGGTTCAAACCTCCCCTTAGTGAATTGATGTGGTCATCCTAGTGGTTTCCACTTGTGAGCATAGATACCAACTCTCACATATAACCAGTCAAACAGTGTTGTTATAAAGAACGTCATAATCTTGATCGCAGGGGCGGATCCAGGGGGGCGCCCCCTAAAATTGGATAAAATATGATTTTTTTGCGTAAAATCGTGATTTTTTCACACGAAATACCCCAAACATTTTCGCGACTCGCTCCGCTCGGCGAGATTTTTTTTAAATGCGCCCCCACCTCCCTAACTTGAAATCCTGGATCGTTATATAGAGAGCCGATATGTTGATTGTTGTGAATGGGAAATGAAGTGTCGTCGTCGTCTTCGTGATCGTCGTATATCATTTGGGTTTACATCTATCTGTACAAGCATTATCTAGATTGTATCATCACTAAAGTTGTTCGATTCCCACAAATGTTTAGTTGTATATACAATGTAACCTATATGTGTATATTAGAAAAAAGTATCGTACAAACGATACCAGATATATCACTGCATTTGTATTTATTTTAAGTGGACTAGAATACATGTATTCTATTCGTTTCAACCAAGGAACCTAATGTTAACTACTTCATGATGATACGACTAACAGTGTGGTCTTTTTATGACTCATTCCTTCATAGCCATGTGTCAGAATATTCTATTTTGTAAAATATTTGAAATTCTATCAATTTAAACATTACGTGTTTCAGGATTCGTCAGTTTTCGGTGTGAACCTAAAGGCAAGAAATTCGTGCCCGATTTCGTAATATTGCAGAATATTTTTCATAGTTCATGGTTGTCTGCATCATAAAACACAATGTTACAATAGTTAGTTGGTATATGTATACATAGATGTTGACTAGCTCATTTGTTGTTGCACGGTCATTCATATATAAACTTTAGCCTAGATCCTTCCATCTCTTTCTTGTATAGCTCGTCAAACTTTTCGTTTTGGGCCACCGTAAAATGATTCTTCCAATCGCCTACATCTCCTACAAAAGACAATAAGTCATTTTATACGATTCAAACCTATTTATATCATTCATGCTACAATACAATATTACGTGATAAAGTTTGTAAGTGACTTACGGAAAGTAGGTGGTTTTTACCGGGTATTCTGGTTTCCTCGACTAATAAAACTGACCGGCACGATATAAAGTGGCGCTAAACACCATAACCATTAAGCATTCTAGAAGCAGAAGTTTAACATATCATAGCAGATCGTCTTATCGGACTTGCTGTAATACTGGTTATAATGTTTGTCTCGACCTTAAAAACTGCATGCACTCACTTATTCTATATTTCAAAATTGTTGAAATCGCATCGGTGCAGTGGTGAAATAAAAATCCAACTCAGCATGTTGGTCTAGTACAATGCAGACCTCATCATCATCATCTCATTGATAATCAACTTGTTCTCGCCATGAGTTATAGCTGACAAATTGATGAATTGACGTTAAACAACAATCACTCACTCATTCAAAATGGCTGATATCTATAAGACTCACCCTTCCGATATAGTAAGGAACGTCCAAGTGAATCAAATGATACTGTATCGTCAGGTTTGTTCTGTTTCATATTCTGAAAGTTACAAGTCCTCTCTAAATCGTCATAAAACGAATCATCCTTTTCACTTAATTTCAAAAATGCAGCTAGCTTCTTGACTGTTTCCTGGAAGTTCTAAAATTCATTAAAATGAAAAGAAAATAAATAACTGATTTTTTATTTTTTTTTTATTTTAAATCAATATTGTGTAGAGAATTTGATTTAGTAAAATTATCGGCAATATTAACGCCACTTTTATTAATACTTCAGATATTTCAAATTCAATGGGGTTATGGTGTTTAACGCCACTTTCAACAACATTTCAGCTATATATTGGCGGTCATTTTTATTGGTGGGAGAAACCGAACTATCCGGAAAAAAAACACCTTCCTGTCGCAAGTCACTGACAATCGTTATTACAGTATAAAGAGTTTCGGTTCGAATCGCAATAAGCGGTTTAACCCTGCACATTTTTGTGCCTGTCCATTGCCCGGTGCTGGATTTCCATCAGTATATGTCGTGGTCATTTGCTTAATCTTCAGTGAATTTAAATGAAACGAACTTTGTTCGTTTAATCATATTGGTGAAATTGTCATATAAACATGTTTTTATACTAGTAATCGATTGTAACTTGCAGCAGGTGGGTGGTTTTCTCCGGATACCCCGATTTCCTCCAATAAAACTAAACGCCACGATATAGCTGAAATGCTGATGAAAGTGGCTTTAAACACCATAAACCTAAAACTTCAATTTAAACTTGGATTTCTCCGGATACTCCGATTTCCTCCACCAATAAAACTGACCGCCACGATATTACTGAAATACGGTTGAAAGTGGCGTTAAAAACAATGACCCCGATCGTAACCCTATCATTGATTGTACAATTTTGTTTTTAATTGTATTTACCTTCTTCAGTTCCTCATAGTAGACAAGATGAATATTAGCATGCTTTAATTCTATTTGTCTCTCCCATTCTTTAGTGTACTTAAACCATCCTCCAAATATTTCATTTTCTGAAACGTTTGAATGAATCTGAATAAAACTGAAATTCGTGTAAAGTTTTATAGAAATGTTTGATCTGAAATAAGGTCTCGCCGGTATTTTGGTTTTTTTTTCTAATATTTTGTTAATAAAAAATAATTCGATATTGAGCGTACCTGATGAAGGTTATTCCAGAAACACGTCGTGTGCACTAAATTAGATATCTATGTTTTTATTACTGTGACTGGGTCGATACCGCTGCTAGTGGACTATAAGTTCCCGAGGGTATCATCCACCCGGTAGTCAGTACTTCGGTACTCACATGATATATTTATTACTGAAATTCACAGTTCCTAAATAATGTATTTAATAATCAAACTAAGGTTCTCCTCCCTCAGACATAGGTGGCCTTAGCTGATTTTAGTTATCTTGTTTAGGCCCTGTGGTTTTATTGCCTCCAACAAACTTTAAATTATTTGACTTTCCATTCTTTCGATTGTGAGTGTACCTGATGAAGATTATTACAGAAACGTGTCGTGGCACTAAATTTGATATCTACGTTGTTGTTATTATCATTATATAGTTCAAAATCAATCTGTAGTCATATATGTAGGTTTTTATATAATTTGTTGTTTCTTTTAACAAAAACAGGTAGTACTTATATTGAGTATACATTGTAAGTAATGCATTCAATCTGTAAGAATCAATTAGTTTTATAAACTTAACGAGGTGTTGGGCTCATATAACTAGTTTATTAAAGTGCCTGTACCAAGCCAGGAAGGTGGGCGGCCAAGTTTATGTCTATTTTGTCTCTTTCTAACGACTTTCTAATGGATTTTGGATCTGTTCCTACAGTGGTATTTTATCTTGTTTCCGACTATATTTTAACTAGAATAAACTACATTACATATTAGTACTGTACCTACCCGAATCCATCGTGATATTTTCTATATAATCAGACCATGAAAGATCTAGAGGATACGGTTCATATCCCAATGCAAAGTGAAACAAGGAAACGTGTCTGTCTTTTGGGTTCCTGACAATATATACGATCTTATACCCATTGTCTTTGTGTTTATCTGGTATATAGGTATACGGTAGATGCGTGTGAAGTATCCTTGGTTCTGGTTTTTTCTCAAATGATTCACTATCCTCCAAATCTATGTGACTATCTGTGACGCAGTCTTTTGAAAATTCCAATTTACCGGAAGTCAATATTGAAATGATTTCAAATAGCCAATGAGATCCTGAAATGAAAACGTGGATATCAAATTTAATGTGCACGAAGCGTAAGTATGGGATTGATTGTAGTAAATACGACGTGGTCATTTTTCAGCTATATGTTGGCGAAACCATTGAAAATAATACCTGTTTTATACTAGACAAATACACTGAGTTGAGCAGGGGCCGTCGTGGTCGTGATCGTATGGTAGTGGGATTTACAACTACCTATGCAATCAGTGCATATCACCAGTAACGTTGTGAATTCGAATCTCGCTCAGAACAGTGGTACTCGATACAACATTATGTGATAAAGTTTGTCAATATATGTTGAGGAGAGTGAACAAAGTTGTCGGTGAAGGCAGGTAGCAGAAGGTCGGTGGTTTACTCCGGGAACTCTAGTTTCCTCCACCAAATGTATTATAATTGTTTTACGACAACGGTAGGTTATTATGAAGATATGACCACCAGTCTGTGCAGACGCCGTGAAATTTTTAAACCTCGAACTACCTTAAATATCCCGGTAAGATGAAGAACGTTAAATATTCAAGGATAAAGATGATGTCTAAGGGATAAAAATTTGGATTGAGCATGTTTGAGTATATAACAAGTGCAAGTTCATGTGTGTGCCATCATAGGATCACTGGCTAATAGTAGTGTTTACATTTCCTTCAAACTAATGATTACAGTTATTTTGGTAATTGATAACGAAAGACCGATCTTAACTGGAAAGTAAAGTATTACAATTAATATACCAATGTTAATAAAGAGTGAGAGAGTGGTTGTTGCTTAACGCCAAATGAGAAAAATTTCAGTTATATCATGGCGAGAACAAGTTACATTTCAATGTGATGTTGATGATATCCACTTTGTACTAGACCAACAGCTTAGTTGGAGTGCTAGTTCTCTGAAACAACAGTTCGCGAGACGACATCTCGCTCCACTCGGGACACATAATCCTGATTCCGAGCCAATACTTCTTTGCTCTTGTTCCTTAATGTCATATATCTAGCAAAGAAACAGCATATACAACAGTCTTTGATTTGGCTCGGCTCGAACCCACGATTTGTCGCACTCGAGACAAACACGCTAACCATTACACCACTAATACCTTTCATAATAATAAAGAATTCATAGAAATACTTGTGAAAGGCAATCCTACCTGACTTCATTGAGGCACAGATAAGTATGTCACTTGGTCTGGATGGGAAATTCCTGATTTCTTCCACAGCTTTCCGTACGTCCTTCCTATAACGATTATATGGGAGAAACATGATTCCATCAAAAACGGGATAATCAAATCTGAATAAAAGAAAAACAAAATATTACTTATTGCATGCATAATACTGTTCGAATAAATTATTATATTTTCTCAGTATCTTTTTATTTATAATGAGTGTTAAAAGAAATTCTGGAATCCCCTGGCTTCCTCGTGTGTCAGTCTTAGGTCCTATACTATTTCCTATTTATATTAACGACATAGCTGACCACAGACGGTATTATGTAGACATTGTGCAGACGATACATCTCTTTGATA
>MJUT01006992.1:19903-35942 GCA_002080005.1 Gigantidas platifrons
TGTGTTTGCTGGGTATCTAACAAAGAAGGGAAATGTTGATTTTGATATCATAGATACATAACTTACTTTAATGTAGTCATTTTATCCAAACACCACTTTCGCTTTCAATCTTTTAAAGTCGAAATGTTAATGTGCCTCAGTATATAGAATTAAGGGTGGGTGTGCCGATCAAAACAAAAACAATTCTTGGTAAGCAGCATATTTCCAGATATATTGTATTCAGGTAAATTCTATTAATAGCTTCGGCAAATACAAAATCAATCACGTGTGAATGATCAAA
Source organism: Gigantidas platifrons (assembly GCA_002080005.1). Lineage (NCBI taxonomy): Eukaryota > Metazoa > Mollusca > Bivalvia > Mytilida > Modiolidae > Gigantidas > Gigantidas platifrons. Next base: position 20,184 of record MJUT01006992.1, read on the forward strand.
TCGTCCTATATAGTAACCCCTATTATACTTGATATATTTTATATATTTATTATCTTAAACAATTGTGATTACATAGGTTATAGATACAAAAATGTATACAAACAAACAAATAAAGAGGCAAAGAAGCAAAAGAAGGGGAAAAACAACAGAAAAACATAAACATATACATTGTATACACGAATACATGTCAAAGAACAAAAATGATAAATTAGATTAAAAAAAAATATACTTATATAAAGACATACAGGCCAGGTTGATATTGAGAACAATAATACACAAGAAAAAGAATAGCATGGGGCACACACAGTTTTGTTAATAAACTTAGTGAATTTGCCAAGTTTTGTAAGCTTATTTTTGTTTTTTATGCTCATGAAATCACTGAATTTAATAATGTTTGCTCTTTTTCTGTAATGGGAGTCAATATATTTTTCCGAGTACATGTATATACATTGATTATGGTTATTACAACACTGTGGATATTAAGGGACTGACCATTTAACTTGCAAAGGGGGGAGGGGCTATGGTTTTTTTTTTCCCTTCAGAATTTTTTATCGGACAACACGAGAGTTAGAATATTTTTTTTTGTCGCGCAAAGCTCGAATTTTTTTCCAGAATCGAACATTAGGTTATATGACAAAAACTCTGAATCAAATTATTTTTGTTCCTCCACCAAAATCAGAATATTTTTTTCAGCAACATTGGGAATCAGAATATTTTTTAAGGAAAAAACCATAGCCCCCCCCCCCTTCAAGTTAAATGGTCGTTCCCTAAGTGTGTAAACGTTACAGTCTCCTGTGTGTATTATGGCGTTACCGAAGTTTTGGAGCTCATCATATAAAAATATTGTACATTTTCTTATGCTTTTTATAACCCTATAAAATTGAAAAAAAATGTATTTAATACTTATTATTACATTTTACATTGATTCATCAAACCCATTTTTCGTGGCCGTGATTGCATGGTAGTTGGATTTACAACTACCTATGCAGTCAGTGCCTATCAGCACTAATATTGTGAGTTCGAATCTCGATCAGGGCTGGGTGTACAACATTATGTGGTAGAGTTTGTCAGTGACTTGCGACAGGTCGGTGGTTTTCTTCGGGTATTCCGGTTTCCTCCACCAATAAAACTGACCGACACAATAAAGCAGACATATTGTTGAGAGTGGCGTTAAGACCATCAAATCAAACCAAGCTACAAATATACTATATTGGACCGGCTTATTTTCAAGGACAAATAGTGTAAATATAAACGTAAAGTATGATATTATAATATAATGACAATCATTTGTTACATGTACATATATGTGCTTTGTTTTTTTTTTTGGCAGCATCTCCCCCACTACAAGTCAAATGGTCGGTTCTGGGAAATTTTTCAACAGTCCGTGGAAAACGCAACGAATTACTCGTCAAACGTTGTGATAACGGGAGATTTAAATGTAGATTTTCTTAGTGAACAGTCTCACAAATTATTTGATATCATGAGGTTGAATGATCTGAAAAACATGATTACTGAACCTACAAGAACATGTAGCACGCGCCAATCTTTGCTTGACCCTGTTTTGGTATCTGATAATTGTAATGTCTTTGAATCGTATGTAATTCAAGTAGATAGAAAATATAGTGACCATGAAGCAACAATTGTCTACTTAAAAGTCCCTCTCAAATCAATCAATACTTATAAACGATTAGTCTGGGATTATCGAAATGCTGATTTTGAGACGTGTAACGAATGTATATCCTCTTTTAATTGGAACTCAATTATATATCCAGAAAATAGCATGGACGAAAACTGTCAAGCATTTACAAATAAATTTATTGAAATAATTAAAAAGTGTGTTCCACAAAAAGAAGTTACAATCAAACTAAATGACAAAGTTTGGTTCAATTCGGAATTAAGAAGGGAAATAAGAAAACGAGACCGACTTCGAAAACTGGCTCGTAGATCCAATAGTGATTTCAATATCAACAAATATAAGAAGCAAAGAAATCATGTAAATAATTTAAAAAAGCATGCTAAAGAACAATTTTATTTTAATGTTAATACTTTACTAGATGATTTTTCAAATTCTAATTCAAAATCCTACTGGTCATTGATTAAAAAATTAGTTAAATCTTCCGGTGATATATCACCAATTAGTCAATTAAAAAAAGAAAATAATGACCTCATCTCAGATGATTATGAAATAGCATGTCTTCTAAATAATTATTTCTGTTCTATATCTACATTAAATGACAGTAATACACCAAAACCCGTCTTTCCTTTCAGAACAAATACTACAATTGATTTTTTTCATATTACTCCGAGTAAAGTACTTGATATTTTACAAATTTTAAAACTTGGAAAAGCGTCAGGTTTGGATTCCATCACTCATCAAATGCTTAAAAAACATGTAATACTGTCTGTGTTCCTCTCTCTCTTTTGTTTAATTTATCGCTGTCTAAATCGGAATTTCCAACGCAGTGGAAAATCGCATCAGTTATGCCACTCTTCAAAAAGGGAGATAAATCATTGATATCCACCTATAGACCAATATCATTACTATCAGCAGTTGGCAAAGTATTTGAAAGAATTGTTTTTAAGGAAGTATTTAATCACTTAATATCTAATAACTTATTGTATAAATTTCAATCAGGCTTCATTCCAGGTCACTCTACCGTTCACCAGCTAATAGAAATCTATTACAGAATATGTATGTCTCTGGATGATCATTGTCTTACTACCCTCATTCTATGTGATATTTCTAAAGCATTTGATCGGGTGTGGCATACGGGTCTTTTATTAAAACTTAAAGCTTACGGGATAGATGGTATATTATTTAAATGGTTTGAAAGCTATATTTCTAGTAGAAAGCAATGTGTATTTGTAAACAATTCCAAATCCCCCCTAGTAAATACAAATGCAGGAGTTCCACAGGGTTCAGTGCTTGGTCCTCTACTTTTCCTATTATATGTTAATGATATTGCAGATAACCTTATAAGTCTTACTAGATTGTTTGCAGACGATACTTCTCTTTCATATTCTAGTCAAAGTCCATATACTATAGAAGATGTAATGAATAGTGATTTGGAATCTATATCAATATGGTCTAAACAATGGTTAGTCAATTTTAATCCTGAAAAAAACTAAAGCAATGATATTTTCCAATATTAATGTTCCCAACGATGTAGAAATAACATTCCAGGATAAGTTAGTAGAATTTGTTACCTGTCATAAACATTTAGGTATTACTTTTGACAGCAATGGAAAATTTCATACTCATATAGTTAATATTATCAAATCAGCATGTCAGAGGTTGTGTGCCCTAAGAAAACTTAAATATGTATTAAATAGACATTATCTTGCACGTATTTATTTAATCTTTATTAGGCCTATGTTTGAATACGCATGTGAACTTTGGGATGGTTGTAGTCAACAAGACTCTGATAATTTAGAAAAGCTTCAATTAGAGGCAGGACGAATAGTAACCGGACTGCCTCTATTTGCAAGTCGTGAATCTATATATTCCGAAACGGGTTGGGAATTATTATTTGATAGGCGAAGGGTAAGAAGGCTCAGCTTATTTTATTCTATTCACAATAAATCTGCCCCTGAATATCTTTGCGATTTGATGCCCCAACCAGTTGGAAGTGTTTCACAGTATGATTTAAGAAATAGTAGTTATTATGTTATACCTAATTGTCGATTAGAAATGACAAAAAATCCTTCTTCCCCTCTACTACACGGGATTGGAACAATCTAAATCCGGAAATAAGAAATTCTGGTAATATTAACATATTTAAAAGAAAAATTAAAATATTACTTAAAAAGTGCCTTTATATTTCGGTTAGGGTGATAGAAAACTAAATATTATTCATAGTAGACTTAGAAATATGTGCAGTTCGCTAAATGCAGATTTGCACCTTGTCAATTTAAAGCCAAGTCCTGCATGTATCTGTGGTCATGGTTTTGAAGATTGTATACACTTTTTCATTGAATGTCCTTTTTATAATGAAAATAGGGCAATCTTGTTTAATAAATTAAAGAATTACATAGTAACAATTGAATTAATATTAGCTGGTGATGAAAATCTGACTACCAATCAAAACATTGAAATCTTTTCTGCTGTTTATTCTCTTATTAGAAGCACCCAGCGCTTTAATTAATGGACTAGCATACTCAGTCCAGTCAATGTTGTTTTTTTGTTTGTTTGAACTCCTTCTTCTTCTTTATTCCACTGTATTGAACATATTATTTCACCTTATTCTTCTTTATACTTAATTTATTATTATCGTCTAAATATATCATGTAAACTTTATTTATATAATTATCGCCATTATGTGTAATAATTTTTGTTTATATTTTTGTAAAAGGGAAAGGACTTCACTAATGTTGTTATAATGTGTGTCCAATCCCATTTGCAACTTTTATGCAAATAAATATGTTTAAAACTAATGGTCGGTTCTTGAAACCTCGTCATTCGTAAGTAAATGTTAGTTCAGATCCTTCCATTTCTCTCTTGTATTGCTCATCAAACTCTTCATTTTGTGCTACAGTAAAGTGATGCTTCCAGTCGCCAATTTCACCTACAAAATATTAAAATTAAATTAAAGGAAAACGCCAGGATCTTAACAAGTCAGCATGCTAATTTTAATGGCGGTAAATAAAAATACATTTGTGTTAATTAAAAGTAGCAATAGTAAAGGTACAATATGGTGATTGAAATTGAATGTAGAACCAAATAATGGTATTCGACATTTTTGTAGAACTCTTCAATGTGTGGAGACAAAAGGCATAATATAATCTGGGGTTATACCTGCAATTAAAGCTCTTCCAAAAGAGCCGTGACGTCAAAAAGTAGGTATTATATATCAGCATCAGTTGCTATTTTATCATTCAAAATTTTGTAAATCGTAAAATAACCTTGGATATTCACAAAAGATCAGATTGCAGTATTCAAATCAAATTAAATTACCACTGATGTTGTGAGTTCGAATCTCGATCAGGGCGAGGTGTACAACTATAAAATGTATACAAAGGCTCTTGTTACAATGTGTTCTGACTTATGGCTGATTATATTAACATTTGTATCCATGTTTGTTCTCACCGTGTTTTTATGTATGTCTTAACTTTGTTATCTTATTATTAATGTCGGTTTCAAAAGCTCACAAGAACTTGTGTTATTCATTTCTTCATGTACCGACTATAAATAAAGCTTTGAATTCAAGATTATTGTTTTTTCTCCAACATTTTGACAACTAGGGTAAAACTAATACAGAAATCACATTCTGGGGTCCATAATGTGAGCGTACTTTTATTCCTATGTGTAGAATTTCCGGTTATGGTTAGGGTTAGGGTTAGCATGGAAAAAATAACCTAGTGCAATAATTCCTTTGGTAGTTATACACTAGTGTAACTTATCCTCTGGAAAGAATACACTGGTGGAAAGAAAACACTGTTACACGTACACGTTTCCCTATTTGGATAAGATAATTATATATTTTAAGTATTAAACACATTTTTTTAATAATTAAATATGCCATTTATATATTTTGTCTATAGTTTTTATTATTGTATGTGAAAATTATTGTTCTTTCAAATCTGTGTGTTTTTTTTTATACCAATGAGTTCCAAAACGGGTACATGTAATATTATTTACCTCATCTGTGATGTAATGGTTATCATACCCTCCTCGTGTGCAGTAGACCGTGGATTGAAGGTCAGCACGATTCAAACTATAACTTCTTATTTTTGGGCACGCATCATTAAAAAATATATCTTAATGGAGTGCCATGTCTATCCTCGGACAGTTATGTCAGTGAACGAGAACTGTAAAAATCCAAATACCATAAGCGTGGTGGTCTAGTACAAAGCGGACTTCATATCGAATGTGACTTGCCCCCTCCATGATGTAACTAAAATAATGTCTAATTTGACATTAATCAACAAACACCTACTTGCCTTATGAGCCCCAATTGATCTTATTTTCGCAATTTTGTATTAATATAAAACTGCATTCTTAACCCACCTTTCCTGTACAAAGTTGACCTTCCTAAACTATCAAACATTATGGTATCATCATCTTTATTCTGCTTCATACTATTTATGTTGCAGGCTTTTTCCAAATCTCTATAAAAAGATCCATCTCGCTCTACTTCAAGAAAACAAGCTAGCTTGTGAACTGTATCTTCAAAATTCTGAAAGAAAATTCAATCAAACATTTGTATTCATTGAATACAAATTTTCGTGGTTTTCTTTGCTATTATCAAAACCACGAAATTAAGAACACAACGAAAGGTTTATAGAACAAGACAAGTAACAAGTAAGTATCGAAACAAAGTACAGTTAAACCTGTATTAAGAGGTCACCTTTGGGACAAAAAAAAAGTGGCTTTATAAGACAGATTACCTCTTAAAAGAGGTTAAATTCATATGAATTTTTCTCTGACAGGACAAAAAGGGCGACTTTTAATGCAGGTGACTGCTTAATAGAGCTGACCGCATGGGCATGGTTTACTGTATTCAAATGTGAAACAAATCTGTTAATGCACGAAAACTGTTACCAACGACAATAAATAACACTACAGTATGTGTAGGAAAAGTTAAACACACTGGTGGCCATATTGAAAAATGATATATTCATAATGTTCTAACTGAATTGATTCGTTTGACGTAATACCAGTACTGATATAATTATCAGACAGCCGATTTAACCCTTCTACATTTTTGTGCCAGTCTCAATCCTGGCCCTGGATTTCGAATGATATTTGTTGTGGTATTGGTCTGCACTGATTGCACTAGTATACCACATCGGTGGCGTAATGGTTAGCGTGCTCGCCTCGAGTGCGGTAGATCGTGGGTTCGAGTCCAGATCAGGTCACACCAAAGACTATATAATTGGTATTTGATGCTTCTCCGCTAAACACGCAGCATTAAGGAGTAAGAGCAAAGACTGTTCGGAATCAGAATAATGTTTCCGAGTGGAGCGACATGTCTACCCGCGGACTGTTGTGTCAGTGAGCTAGCACTATAAAATTCCAACTCAGCATGTTGGACTAATACAAAGCGGACCTCATTCATCATCCTCTCATTGAAAATTAACTTGTTATCGCAATGATATAGCTGAAAAATTCTGTCGATCTACATAAATAAATAATTGAAGTCCCAAAAAATTTGCATTGAAATACCGAAAAATTGTTAAAGGTAGCGTTAGACAGCTATTTGTATAGTCATGCAATTTTATTTACATAATTCATTGTTTTCGGTGTTGTAACTGTTAGCGTAGTTGCCTTGAGTGCGGTAAATCGTAGATTCGAATGAAACCAAAGAATTATAAATATAGTATTTGCTGTTTGTCCGCGACGTATGAGGCATTAAGGAGTAAGAGCAAAGTCTGGTTGGATCGGAATCATGATACTAGTAGTATGACCAAGTGGAGCAACATGTCTATCCGTGGACTTTTGTTTAAGTGGGCTATAACATTTAACTAGGCCTTTTGGTCAAGGTCCAAAGCGGACATCATCATTTCATCGATATGTAACTTACTCACTCTGCGTTGAACAATACTCACTACATCACTCATATATAAAATGAGTTCTTTTCTTATTTATATTTGAAACAATTGACAAAATCACTGTAATTACACGTTTAATTATTTTCGCTATAAATGGCGTATTACATTGTTTCTCGTCATAATATAGATGTAAACATTGCTCAGCTGGCGTTAAGCTATAATCACTAACTGACTCATATATAAAATGAGTTCTGATCTTATTTCTATTTGAGAAAAGTAATAATACATTACCCGTTTAAGATCTTCGAAATAAACTACGTGGATATTACCATGTGACAATCGTAGCTGGGTTTCCCATCCTCTTGTGTACTTGTACCATCCCCCAAATAGATGTATCTCTACAAAATATTTTTCGACTAAACTGATACACCATGACAGATTAGAGCTTTGCGAAGACAATGTTGTGAATGGAGAATTTGATTTAACTAAACTATTTGAGGAAGACGATGCTGCTATGAGTGCGTCAGATTCTCTGATGTCTCATACAGGCATTGATCAAGAAAACGCGAGTGCATCATATTTTCTGATGCCACAAACAGACAATGATCAAGGTTCCGCGAATGCTAATTTGAACGAAACATTTTTGTATAGGGTAAACGATGCTTCACTTTCGATTGCAAAGGCGAGTGACAAGAAGACCAACCTAACTCCATGATTTTGTGGAATAGAATACAAATTGTTCGATATATGCATATATGTTTTTATTCATATATTTATATTCTATCTGTACTGTTTCATACTTGTTTGTGCTTGTTTCTTAAATTATGAACTTATACCGTAAAACGTCTGATTTATTTGTGTACATTTGTTTTATCAATGTTTCTGTGTTCAATGTTTATCTGTGTATATACGGTATTGCAAATAATGGTGACGCAGATTTTTATTGGAGAATATGTGGACATTTTTAGGAAAACGATTATGTAAAATGTATACATGATCAATTCTTTGAAAGAGGGAGGAATGTAATGATAATAGTATACAATTCGGAACACCTCAACCCGGGATCCCGGAAGTGACGTGACAGATATATTTAGACGGCAGTCACCCACCAGAATACGAACTATCAAGACGTACATTGTCCAATTGCCATCATTGATGACAGTTCCAGGTGACCAAAGACCTGGAATATATGATTCAGGTATACAAACAATATTATTTATTACGACTTTGGAATGGGGGCTTCTATTTATATTTCATCAAATGAAAAAAACAAATCTGTGAATTCTGGGGTAATTACAGATTAGTCATTGTATTGCGCATGCTTTTATCACCATTTAGGATGTATATGGAATGTAATAAAACGTCATATTAAGTTGCCTCATTGTTTTCTCTCTTCCTCACTGAAACAATATGTCTAGAATACTGATGATGATATGATATCAAGCAACATGTGCATACATAGGCCGTATGAATGGCATTGCCGCATAATGGCATAATGTATTTTAGGTGTTGATCGAAAGTTTAGCATGGCTGTTTGATATACATTATATAATGCTATAAATACATCAAAGCTCCAACCTAAAGGAAAGTAACATAATTTGCCTGCTATGGGATACGACTCCTCAGAATCAAACTCACAATTCACCATTAAACGGAAACGTAAGAGTTTACTTCGTGTTAGGAGAAGGCCACGCTCCTAGCATATCTATAGACAACCTGTAGCTTCTCCAATGAGCAATGGGTTGTTCGGAGTGATCGATGGTTGCCATGACCGGTTACCAACAAACTTTTCCAACACTACCCATCATATTTTCTATTTTCCTGTGGCATTCCAAACGTCAGCCTAGCTATATTGTTTGTATTTCGTCTCTCCATGAGTATAGCTGAAATATTGCTCCTATGACGTCATACAATCAATCAGCCAATCTAAAATATGCTATGAAAATCAACAGCCGGTATTGGTTAAAGGTAGGAATTCTTTTTTATATATGCATACTGTTGTCCAACAAGAATTCCACATCAGAATATGTTCTTTTAACAGAAGCATAACGGATGTCACTAGTGGAGCAGGAAATAACTACCATGGATATATATTTTTCCCCAATCAAAATCTTTATTGAAATCTTTACATTTGTAAGTGAAAAAAACCCATAAATACCAGTACATTATCCTGGTATCGTTAATATTAGTGGCATGTCATAGAAATAGTATTAGTCATTTTAGAACAATACAGTTAAACTTATCAATGAATGCAATACGGATTTTGAGTGTTTCTAATTTTAGACTTGCTGTTTTACTTCCTATCGTAGCGTATGCGTACTTTCGTTTCTAAATTTATATATAATATACCGATTTTATACAGATTTTTCTCTATTATTTCGCTAGATTAAACGTCAAGATACTGTGTTCTGACCCAAGTGTTGGGAGGTATGAAAAATTGAATATATTTAAATCATACAAGCAATGGACCTTATGTTTACCTGCATTTGACATGGCGATCTGTTCAAAATACACAGACCAAGGCAAATCCACAGGTGTTCTTTTACTCTTCCCCAAGGCAAAGTGGAACCACGAGACCTCTCGGTCTTTCGGATTCCTCAACATAAATACAATCTTGTATCTGTTTTCTTTGTGTTTGGCTGGTAAATTACTATATGGCAAATGTGTGTGTAGTATCCGTGGATCAGGTTTTTTGTTCAACATGTCTAAATCTGCTAAGTCAATATGACTGTTGATGACGCAATCCTTAGAGTATTCCAGTTTTCCAGATATTATCATCGAAATGATCTCATAGAGCCAATGTGATCCTAAAGGGGAATATGAAAGTTTTTTTTAAACACAAATAATTTTATTGCACTAAATTTTGCTGTAAAGAATTTACTAAAAACATTTTTTTTTTTAGATATACAGCTTTTACTTATTATTCCTTCTTTATAATCACTAAATAGCAAGGGATTTACTATTCAGCAAAGCTTATTACAAAATAAATATTGTTAGTATCCTTTTTCAGATCATATACAGTATATACATGTGTATTGTAACTATGACACTTAAATAAACATATAATAGCTGTCTATGGTGTTTCACATGCTTTTTGCAATGACAATATTTGGATTTTTGACACTTTCAAACCGATCTCAGTCGTAAGGTTAATTGATCATACTCATGGATTACATGCATGCTTATAAAAAGTTTGAACAATTTGTAAACGATATGCTTTCTATGTAATACAATAATCCACAAATACATTGTATCAATATAAAAACTTAAATATATAACTTAGATCACACGACGCATTTCTGGAATAGCCTTCATCCGGTTTGCTCATAGTCAATAGATTGGTAGGAAAGTGGCTATAAGTTCAAACATTTATGGCAAGAAATTTGCTGTGAGTTCAACATCTCATGGTAGAACAGTTGCTGTGAGTTCCAATCGTGATGGTAGGAAATAAAGATCCGAGTTTACCCGCGGTTACTTGTGGGGTTCGTGTTGTTCCATCTTCAGTGTTCTGTCTAATGTTTTGTAGGTAGATGTTTGACCTTTTATACTTTTTTCATTTTGCAACATTGTATTGTCTGAAGTTCTTCGACTTACAGCTTCTGATGGCCAGTTCTTAAGATAGGAATTATAAACTATTTTTTTTTCAAATAGCAAATTATTCTTAAAAAAAAGTGTAAAGAATTCACGGATGAGTATCATGTTAATATACTCGCCATGATATGACTGAAACGTTAAACAACAATCACCCACTTACTCATGTTAAAACACCTGCCATGCTATGACTGAAACGTTAAACAACAATCACTCCTCCATGTTAAAATACTTGCCATGATATGACTGAAACGTAAAACAACAATTACTCACTCAGTTAAAATACTCGCCATGCTATGACTGAAACGTTAAACAACAATCACTCACTTACTCAGTTAAAATACAAACAGTATTAAAGAATAAGCATAGAACAAAACATGCTTAGGTGAGGGTCCTTGTTCCTCAACCTTTTTGTTTGTTTGTCTTTGTCTTTGTTTTGTTTTCCTTTTGTTGTTGTTGTTGTATGTATCTCTAGATTTAGGAGATAACTGTATTGTCTTTGAAAATTTCACGGCACCACTTGGAGATTTGATGGTCGCAAATTGAGTTTACTGGCGACGTGTTAGCGGAGCCAGTAAACGGATATTTGCGACCATTAAATCGACAATTGATGCCGTGATATTTCAAATACAATACAGTTATCTCCATTCTAATGTAATCATGTGTAGGATAGACGTACATACATCATATATGTACATTTCCGTATTATTGACAAGATGACATAAGCGGTAATCCGTTAAAGTTGAAAAAAATATTTCATGCTATTTCAACCGTGGAATAGGTGAAAATTACATCAATTCAGTTATCTCCATTCAAATGTAATCATGTGTATTGCTACATTATTGACAAGATGACGTAAGCGGCAATCGTCTAAAATATCTCATGATTTTCAACCGTGGAATTGATACCATGAAAATTACAGCATTGTCCAATCATAAACCAGGGATATTAAACAATTACATTAGAATGTGCATTATTGAATGACACTTCTGTTTTTTATTACGTTTATTTACTTAAATAACCATTAGTCAGGCACTCGCACAATGACATCCAAAAATGCAATTATTACCATACCTGACTTTAAAGAGGCACATATGAAGATGTCACTTGACCTTGAAGGGAAATCTTTTATTTCAGCTAAAGCTTTACTTGGATTTTCTTTGTACCGCGGGAATGGAAGCAATTTCATTCCATTGAAAATTGGATTCTCGTCGTCACTGTATAAATAAGAAAAGAAACAATGAAATCTGGAAATTAAGTTATTTTGCATTTTTACGATCGACCACGTAGCACAATTGCAATTATATATAGTCCCCCATATGCAGTATATAATCTCTCCGTGGATACAGTATTCCAGAACTTGTGGTTGTTATGAGGAGTAACAGCAGCGCCACCTAACAGCGGTATGTAAATGATAGTAGAGGCCGCATTTACAATAACATTGCTGGTGGTATTTCGGGCCGTCGTGGCCGTGATAGTATGGTAGTTGGATTTTACAACTACCTATGCAATCAGTGCCTATCATTACTGATGTTGTGAGTACGAATCTCGATCAAGGCGACGTGTACAACATTATGTAATAAAGTTTGTCAATGAATTGCGACAGATGGTTTTCTCCCCTTACTAGGATTTCCTTCACTAATAAAACTGACTGCCACGATATAACTGAAATATTGTTGAAAGTGGCGTTACAACACCATAAAACCTAATACGATAACTAGTATTACACAAATAAATGATGGGATGTTTTAACCATGAAACCCAATAACCGTGAAATGTAAGTAAAAAGTCATAACAAGGTCAATAACTTCTGACATTTAAATTTCATTAAAAGTCTGATTGGTAGGCGGTCTATTTAAATATATTCAATGTTGAAAAACCTGTATTATTATACATTTTTACCTATTAAATTTACAATGCGTGTAACACACTGTCGCTAGCATTCAAGGACATCTCAAATACATTAATAGGTATATAAAAACAAGAGCATCGCCCACGGGTGCTGGACGCTCGACTTTTTCGTATTTGATATTAAACTGCAAGCAATTTACATAATTATTGAGAAATTGGATTTTTTGTCAAAAAGGGGAATAACTCAAATTAAATGCTGGATGGAGTTGTCTTCTCTTGTCAAGATTGGGGTCAATACTTTCTACAAGCGTAATGAGTTTCAAATTAATAGCTTTGATAGTTATTGAGAAATTTAAATTTTACTAAAAAAATATCCCAAATTTCTATGTACTATGTCGAAACAAGGTTAGATAACTCTGGATATGCAAATCACAGGGTCACATGCCTTGTTGTAATGGGTTCCCCATTTGATAGTGAACAGGTATGTTGAGTTTCATTTCACTGCCTATGATAGTGAACAAGTATCAAGTTTCAAATGGATACCTTTGATAGTTGTTGAGAAATGGACTCTGACAAAAAAACTTAACCGAAAACTTAACCAAAAAGTTAACCGACCCAGACGCTGACGCCAGAGTGACGACAATAGCTCGACTTTTTTTCTTTGAATAGTCGAGCTAAAAAACCGCACATTTCGAGAAACCTAAATATCGGGTTGCACTATACTCACGGTGTAGGATCAAATCAATTCCTTTCGGTAAATATCGGAGTTATTCGATTACTTTCAGTTATTACAACGACACCTTTTGGAAATTATGGCACATCTGAAACGATGTTCGACCAAAAAAGATGAAAAAAAGACCAAGAATATAGGTAAAATCATCCCAATACTATCTTTTACGATACAGTAGAATACTTAATTGAATCAACTTTGTCACTGAATTCCATAGTAATCCTACAGTTTTTTTTTAAATCATGAACATTTTTAGGACTGCCTTTGTTGTTTGAGCAAATTATATGTGGAAAAAATAAGCCTAATGTAACTGATTGGGCTACGTAAGTGTGTTATTCTTTCAATACAATACATGTTTCATCTACGATATGTGTATGTTCAATGTTTTATAGGTAAAATAGGCCTTAATATCACTTTTTAAAGAAAACATTGTCAACGCCTCCTTTTGGTTCATCGAAAATGATCAAGCATTTTGGCACCGATTCCTTTCAAACCAAAGAACTTGTACTAAATATTCAATATAATGTTCGTTTTTTTCTGCTACCGAGTATTCACTTTTTCATTTTTGAAGAATCTTTCGTAGCTGGTCAAATTGCGTGAGCTTTCTCACTTTATTGAACGCAAATTCACCAACTCCGATTTATACATGTACATTTATTACTGTATTTGTCACGAAAGAAAGGAATATGTGCCATTCCACTTGAGGGAAGCGTTATTCAATATTGCAACTAAAACTACGATTTTCGTTGAAAGAAAATGTGATCACATGTAATATCGCAGTTACAAAGTATCAATAATGACCAGACATTTAGAACGGAAAAGTGTCTTCAGTAAAGGAATTTTCTTTCTACTTCAAATTCGTGTATTTCTATCGCAGGTTGGTCTGTTTCACACGATCTTGTCACTTTGTTTTGTTTAATGCTGCATTACACTTTCATTAGAGTGCGTAAAACTGATTTTCCGAAATAAACACATTATTAAAGAGTTCCGTGATCTATTAATTGAGTGATAAATACTTACATGTCAGTGGTTAATGACGAAAAGAAGGTCCGGTGTTAATCAAACTTACATTGTTTTTACTGGAAGGAGTCGTTGTAATAACCGAAAGTAATCGAATAACGCCAATATTTACCGAAAGGAATTGATTTGATCATACACCGTGATACTGTAAGACTGTTCTATAAACGGTAATGACATTGAGAGTGACCCCGGCAGCCTAATTCTGATCTTTTAGAAAAATCACCTTTATTTGATAATTATATATCACACACAGTTTGTTTACTTTTTCTTGTTTTATATTTGTGTCGTTTCCCCCTTGCATTTAAGTTGTTTAACTTTGCTTAAATTATTGTTGCGGATGACGTGCTGTTTTCTTGAAAGCAGTATTTCTAAAAATAACACTCTTTTTAACCTTTTCAGGGAAAAACCTGAGTTCACTCCAGGTTTTTAACGAGGTTCGTATTGCTCGACCTTAAGTTTTCAGTGTAATGTTTTGTAGATCGTTGTTTGTCCTTTTGTCCTTTTTCTTTTTGCCATTGTGTTGCCAGTCCTTCTAAGATTTACGACTTCTGATTACACCTTTGGTATCAATAAACTTTTCTTGACAAAAGATTTGTATTTTCATGATGAAACCGAGCGCTCACATTTTTCGGAATACAATATTGCAGAAAGTTTGCATTTTAAAGGTTAAAGGTTATATAGCACATTTGTCCAACTCGACTGAATGAGTGATTTTTGCTTAACGCCACATGAGAAATTTTTCAGCTGTATCATGGCGAAAAGAAGTTACATTCAATGGAATGATGATGTCAGCTTTCAACTAGACCAACACGCCTCCAGTTGGATTTTTATAGTGCTACCTAATTGAAACAAGTGTCCGCGGGTAGACATATCGCTCCACTCGGACACATTATTTTGATTCCGAGCCAACCAGTCTTTGCTCTTACTCCTTAATGCTGCGTGCGATTTGTTTAACTCGAAACAACCCATGTTGACAACATAAACAAGGCTACATCATGTGGTTTCATAAAAAGTCTACAACATTACAAAAACACCATCTCCAGTATACACTGCCCCTCCCCCTTTTCCAACTATAA
>MJUT01007027.1:4725-26817 GCA_002080005.1 Gigantidas platifrons
CACGATGCATCCGAATGTTAATTAGCCGCCATTGTCTTGAAAAAACACGTACGAGATGGAATGATTTTCTGTTCTTAATTACAGATGATCGCGATTTTCGTCCTCAAACATGCACGAATGGTTTAATTTTTAGGGTATGTAAACATATCAGGAATATTTTTGAAGATGTTTATTTCACCAAAAACTCGTTTCATATTACTTTAAGTTTTGAGGTATTCAACTAAAAATGTCAAACTTTCCCTGCTCCTTTGTGTTTCCATGGTGAGGGCGCCAAAATGCTTCAGTTGATTCTGATTTGTGGGGATTTGTCTGCTTTAATCTGGTCCAATGACTATTCCTGTGTTATCTTCTGACATTCCGTTCAGTATCAATGACAAGTCTACAACCACAGCTAAATATAAATATTTGAACTAGATGAACTCCAATTAAAACAAGTAGAAACAAACAAAATGAACTATTTGTTTACAATGATAGACCCCTATTATAATCAATAACAATAGATCGCAAATTTAAAATATCCGACATTGTTCTGTTTTACTATTATAGTATTTATATATATGTAATGAAATAATTTAAAAGACTACACGTCACGTAGTTTAATTTGCGCGGAACATAAACAAAAAATGCAGTGGCATGTTTTAGTGAAACATTATACGATTGTTCTAATGTAACTCTAGACAGAAGAGCGATCAAACTATACCAGTGAGGTAATATACACTAACTAGATCGTTATTGTGATAACGATCATTTTCTTCAATTATAGAAATAAACGCGGTCATGTTGGAATGACACAAATATTTCTATCGGTTCAATAAGTATAGTGTCACATAAAGGTAAAAGATCATTATGGTTTTTATAACATGACAGTGAGGTAAGTTTTAGTTGGGTGTGTGCTTGTGTAAGACATAATAGTGTCCTGTGAAATTGTGTCCGGTTGTGTTATATCATATCGAACTATTAGCGACATCACGTGACCTTTGTGACGTGCCTTCCGGTCAACTATACACTAAATTTTAACCTTGAGAGATACGGGAGGTGCTAGAAAATTGACAATTTCTTGTAAAATACACCATTTAAGATTACTTTGCATCTTTCTCGATAATCAGAATGTTTTAGTAAAAGTTTTAGATATTATTTAAACGCTAAATCGTTTTATTTGTCATTCATATCGATATTGCACATTTATAATATACGTTCACTAAGTGAAAAAATACTAAAAATTTCAAACAAGATGTGGCGTCCCTGGGGTTCACAGTGCGTCAAAATGACACAGAAGCAGGTAAACTTGTACAATAGCAAGGGGAGTCATCAATAACATAATCTCGTTGCACAGAGGAGTTCGAATTAAATGCTGTAATACCAAACCCAGATGTAATTGGTCAGTGGTGCGTAATTCATTATGATAAATCCGTCTATCCTGGAATTATCATTGGTCATTGATGTGTCTTTGTCTCGTTAGATTTTTCAGTTAACCTTATTATGAATTGCCATTGTGCTGTGACCATGGATTGATTACTAATTTTTTGTTGGGGCCATTCAAAGCGCGCTGATGGGTGTGGGTTCCACATGTTGAAGACCTCGTAGTGGCCTCTGAATGAATATTTCTATAGTTTCTTTTGTTGGTATATTTCCCCATATTTGTGCAAGGAGAAAGAAACTGACTCTCATGATGTAATTGTCAGCTTTATCATATACCGATACATTCGAGTGTACCCAGTCAGTTTGCAGTGACCAGAGCGAAAAAAAATACCGTAGATGATCACATGTAGGCCACTCAGGCAGTGAGGCTCATATAGCACAAAACAAGATCGTTATTAATGGAAAATAATCCAGTCAAAACAGACAAACACACACGCATATCCTGGACATCAATTTAAAGATTGTTTTACAATAGAAATAACTTCTTTACCGTCACATCGTGATCTTTACCGTCACATAGCTATAGTTACCGTCACATGGCTATAGTTTCCTTTTTTTAATTTGTACAACTGCATAAACCTACCACGAGGCGATGTTCAAGTATCCGTGCTGTGACGTAGCAAACCACCCGTGACACTTAATTGTTTTCTTAATGCTTAGGATTTCTTTATTTTCATGCAAAACAAGTTCGGAACGAGATCTATAAGAGAACAAAATCTGAAAGAAAAGCACTCTTCTTCCGCATTCTTCTTTTTATAGATTGGTCTCATCCCCGTTTTCTTTACACATTTTAAACTTCAACGTTTATTAATATATCAAATATCAGTTGGTAAGATTTATTAGAACATTGTTTCGTTTTTGTCGAGAAATATATACCTTAAACGAAGACAGAGTCAATACAACGTTCAAAATAAATGCTGAAAACTTAATTTGAATTTTACGAAATCTTAGCCAGTAAGATGTTGTTCCCTTATTTGTCTCGTTTCCGAAATTACACAGAAAAAACACAAATTACAGACATAAAATAGTCTAGACATTTTACAAATAAAACAAGTGTGGAACGAGATATATGAGGGAACAAAATCTGAAAGTTAAACATTCTTCTTCCGTATTCGCAATTTCTAAATATAGATTTTCTGACCACTGAAATTACAATAGCAGAGATCGACAGTTACTGATAAGCGCTAAAAATAGATTCCCCTAATTATCTCTCAGACTCGGTTTCAGAATGTAGTACAAACAATGCCAGTCTGTACTACATATTTCAATGGCGATAATGCAGAATCGAGTGAAAAACAGAACTTTGTCGGAGAAAAAAAAAAGAAATCCCACGACGCTACAAGACACTGTTCCTACGAAACATGCGATAGTACACATTTAACCATTACACATAAAAATTTACTTTGATTTTCCTATATATTTCAGCTAAAAATAAATCCTAAAAATTAACAATCCTGTTTATATTATGTACAAATAAAAACCACTCATATAAACATAATGAGCAAATAAACAATCAAAATATAAACAATGTGTAAAACTTGTTAAAATCTATCCAGAAATGACTTCACAATATTTTTTGGAAAAAATATGGTTTTGGTTTATTATATAGGGATTTTTTTTATATGTTGCAATAT
The DNA here is from genome assembly GCA_002080005.1 of Gigantidas platifrons. NCBI lineage: Eukaryota > Metazoa > Mollusca > Bivalvia > Mytilida > Modiolidae > Gigantidas > Gigantidas platifrons. Next base: position 7,779 of record MJUT01007027.1, read on the forward strand.
TTTTGGCAACATACTGTAGATATTCAGATATGAACACATGAAAGGTGTCTTTTGGATCCCGTTTCCCAAACCAAAGCGAAACCAAAGGATAAATGTTAACGTTGGATTCGGGCATGTGGTCGTGAACTTTTTACGGTGGAAAAAGTCACACGATGGACGTATATTTGTTCCAAACATTTTGTAGGAGGGCAAGGTCCTACGGATCAACACCCGGACCCAGTACCAGCAACATATACACCGTTTCAGGTATGACAAAATATTGTCGTGATTTGATTGCATGAAAAAGTGCCGATTTCTCTAAAACGTATATTGTTTTTTTTAACGAAATAAAAATCGGTATTGTAATTTATTCTTTTTTGTAAGAGAATATGAATTCTTATATATTATCATCAATAAGAAAAAATTATGGTGTGTGGAAATTCCTCTCAAATATTTAATCAATTATCGGAAGTTCGGATTACTCGTAAGTACGATGATGTATGAAATTCCCGGGAGATTGTAATAACAGCATGAAGCAATATTCTTAAATTCTTAAATATTTCAGGAAACGAAAACAGAATTTGGCAGTTACTAGTGCTATATATATGAATAAAGAATGATATAAAAGGGGAAAATATGCTACCCACTTGATATTTTTGAAAGAGAAAGGGATCGTATCACTTCTGGACAGAACACTTGTATTTTTATTTTGCCTGAATATTTAAAAATATTTTTAAAATCGTGTAGATTTTCTAGGATGCTGCCATTGTTTGTACTACATTTTCCTATTTGCGTATCAGGTGATACACATTCCACAAATTGATGACGCGTCTCAATTTGTGGAATGTGTATCACGTGATACGCAAATAGGAAAATGGTCTCATCCCTGATGTTTTTTTTTATCTTGTTTGAAATTTCTAGTATTTTTTTTACTTAGTGAACGTATATTATAAATGTGCAATATCGATATGAATGACAAATATAACGATTTAGCGTTTACACCGTGTCCAATGCCACATTCGGGGACGGAGATGAACATAGTCCTGGGACAGAGATCCGAAGCGACGAGAACGAGGTTAGTTGGTATAATTTTGCAAATTTCTCGAGTTCTGTAATTAGGTAAGTGTAAAAATATATCCAGCGGAACACTGTGATCATCCACGCAGATATTGAACCCAGTTTGCATGCGCAAGTTTCCCTGGAAATAGTCAAACACTCAAACACAATGTGGGGACGGTCCTCAAAATCGGAATTCACCAGTATTTTCTGTACGATTACGCCTTCCATGCAGCACTACACAGTGATCACTGTTGTCATATAGTGTGTCCAAAACGAGGGCAATAATGATTTATAGTTATTACGGCAGCATAATGTGTCAATAATTGTTTTCGGCACAAAATTACGATGTGTCGTATGGGGACAGAGAAGTCCCTGTAGCCAGTAAGGGGGGACAGAGATCAACTTTGCAAAAACGGTAAAATTATTACAGCTGTTCTACCCTTTTAACGTTCACAATGGTTTACATTTCGTATTTAAACAACATCCTGTTATGTTTATTCCCTTTCCAACACGATAAGACACACTGAAATTGTGTGTTAATTGTTTTATTTACAACAATTTTTAGTTAGTGGACATAATTATTCGTCACCTGTGATTTTTTCCTATATATACTGGAAGGAAAAAGAAGCGCAGGGTCAACATTTAGGTGATTTAATATTATTTATTCGAATGTTTTTTTCAATATTGATTTTTAATCAACAAGTTTTTAAAATTTCATTAGATTTTGATCAATAATTCATGAGTATTTGAAACCAATTTAACAGTACCCCCAAATATGTTAAAGTGAAATCGATTAACTCGTCAATATCTCTCCTGTGCATGGAGTTCATCAGAGCATTTATCCCTCTTATGGGGATATTATCCCACTCTTTCAACAAGACAGCCCTTAATTGGTCGCGAGTAGCGGGGGCATTCAGACGTCCCCTTACTCTTCTGTCCAGTTCGTTCCACAGATGTTCGATTGGGGACAAATCTGGACTGTACGGATGCCAATCGAGTGGGTTAATATTATGATTGGCGAGAAAATCTTGACAAACTCTGGCTACATGGGGCCGGGTGTTATCCTGCTGGAAAATTAGGTCACGGATGCTGTTGCACATATGGAACTGCAACCGGCCGGAGGATTTCATCCCTATATCTTACGTCTGTTAAATTACCGGCTATCACAATCAACGGCGACTTTAAAAAGTGAACCGCGACTCATCTGTGAAAAAGACCCGTCTCCATTGCCTCACTGGAAATTTTCTGGGACCATGTGCCGTCAACCAAGCCATACGACGCGCGCGACGTGCACGAGTGAGAGGAAAACCAATGTAAGGTCGACGAGCTCGCAGACCAAGCTCGCGCAATCGGTTTCTCACAGTTTTTGGGTGAATGTGGCGATTATGATTGCCTACCGTAGTTAAAGCGGTTTCAGTGGCAGTAACGTGGCGATTCGTCTCTGTGTCACATGATACCTTTCACGGTTGAGTAACTTTAGACACCGATTTTAGTGCACACTGACCAAGCCACTCGTCTGCCCAGTTTTCGTAATTTTACGTCACGCAGTTAAAAAATAGGAGCATATTATGTTACCCTGCGTTTCTTTTTCCCTTCAGTAATATGAAACCACAATTTAAACAAAAAATGTTAAGTCATTTCTTATCCAATTTCAATAAAATTTTCACCAATATTATTTAGTTTTATTGTTTATTTGGACATAATCTGCAGTTTTAAAGAATCAGCAAGGTAAATTTTAATGTAATAGTTAATACTTAGTTATATGGAATTGTGACACAAAAAATTAAAGTTTGTGATTAAACCATTGATCATTTTAAAACTGCACCTAAAATATGTCCAAATAAACAGTGAAACTGTACATGTATAATATTCTGTGTTTAATGGTGAAAATTTCGTTTGAAATTGTATAAGAAATGAGTTAAAAAAAAAAATTTTTTAACGTGGTTTTAAGTGACGAATAATGATGTTCACTAACTGCATTTCATAGTCAACATCATCATTTTGGTTTTATATCTGGTATCATGTTATCATCCAAGTACATTATCTATTGGATTTGTAAAATTGCAAATTGTAATGTTATTAAAATACTTAAATACAATGTATTATGGAAGTCTTCATTGGAAATCTTTGTAACTCTAACAGCCAAGGGCAGTAAGAACTACTGATATACATGTACATATGGAACTTTCTTTAATAGTAAACTTTTGAATTTCATACAAAAATCTTAATATTATCCAGTGACAGGATTGAATCGAAGTTACAGTTATTTTATGGTCACCTTGTACCTGATATCAGTTGATCAATATCTTTTAAATATTTTAAGGCTATTGGCTAAACTGCATCTGTTTATTGTCCCCCTCGCTTTTGGGGTATTGTGTTCCTGTCCGTTTTTTAGTATTCGGATGAATTGCAGTTCGTATGCGCTGTGGCTTATGAAGCGTTTTGGCTTATGAGGCCACAGGCTGGGTCTTTTTCGGGTCATTGCATCATCTGGAAAAAAGAGAGAGAATTTAATTTAAAATGATATGTTAAAATTGTTTTATTTGGTGTGACAAAATATATTCCTGACTGAGCAGCTTTTTGTGACCGCAGTTGTACTCTCTCTCTAGGACGTCATTTGAGGGTGGAGTTGAGTCACGGGGTTAGTTCAGTCACTGGCTATTACTTGCGTTTGAAGTCAGGTATGCAACAGTGTGCAGTCTCTAATTTAGTTTTTCAAAAGGATCTAGTATCATACGCGACTTTAATCAGCATCGATATTGCGGACTTCATATTTGACGTCAAATGTAAGTATGAGCCAGTGTCTTATCTTACTCCATGGAAAAACGAACCCAACTCCACCCTATCAAAACGATCTAAATGGAAGACAACATGATATCTTTACGGTGAAATAAGTTGTTGTCGTAATAGTCCAGCGGCGAAATCTGAAAAGACGCTTATTTAAAGAGATTAATGCACCCACATAACACACACCTGAAAACGCTTTAAAATGAAAGACTATACATTAAACTAAAATATTTCACATGCCGTAAGAAAATCGTATGGTATGATTTTTGTAAAAACTGTTTTTTTAGTGTTTTTGTGGTTTTTGAAAATTTACACGTATACACAAAAGTCTTAATATTTTAAATGATTCGTAGTTTTACAGTCACATTTTCATATCAGAATATATAGATAAGACATAAATGAACAAAACTAACAATCTGTTTTTTGTTCGGATGTGTATTATTAATTTTTAAATCTCTTTGAATTCAAGAGGCGTGGTTAACACGAAATTTCACTGATTTCGTTTGTTACCAAGCGAAAACAACACGATTAAAATATTTCATTTTCCATCTAATTACACTCTGAAACTTTCAATGGCATATGTAGCGATATGGCAACCGAAATTTTTTTTTATTAAAGAATCTAAAGGAAACAGTGGAATCGTCGGGTTAACCTTACCTTACCTCTGGATCATAACCCCCTGTGTAGAGGAACCATATTTCTATGTTGAACTAATGTGGTGCAGCTGTACATCTATACACTGTGCTGTTTCCATCACCATGAATCATTAATAAAAACACACACCATCCACCAGTTTAAAATTGGCTTATTTACATTTGGATTAAAAGGTTTCTCACAGTTAAAAGAGGCTCCACAATCCACAAGGAATACACATTTAAAATATGAAATTGTCTTTATATCTTAAGTTTCCTAGCATATTTTTCGTATTAAAAGTATATATAGTTCTAAAAGTTAAAAATTGCACTCACTGTCATACGGTTGAGATAAATAAAATGTCTATATTTCTCATTTCCATTATGTGTGCAGTTGTTGTTGTTGATCACCCTCCCTCTTTTGTTGAGGCTATATTTCTTGGTCGATAGACCTCCTATATATGGAAAATAAACGGATTGAAGTTATCTTTTGACATAAGATTCCAGTATTTTAGTCCTTCTTATATGGAGTCTAAATAATAATCTTATTGCAAGAAGCTCAATTCGGGTGGCATTTGCTGGATCTATTTTCACCTTGTTATAGTTACTACTGTCCAATAGAATTTGGAGTTGGCTAATATTGTCTAGGTCTGAACGATATTTCGCAGTTCTGTATGTTGTTCCATGTGACTGATATTTCCATGAGAATTTTCGCCCTTTCAGATTCGAGTTTCTGACATTCTAAGATAAAATGTTGAATCGTCTCCTCAGCGTTTCCGCAAAGTAAACATGTAGGGTCTGATTCGTCTCGATAGAAATTTATTATATTTGTTTGTAGTACATAGGTTCCTGTCACAATTCTGAGCTTGATTGGTATTCTATCGATATTCAGTGCTGAATAATATTTGTGTTTTAAAATTGGATGAATATTTCCTTTATAAGTGTTTTTACTACTAAGAAATTGTAGAGATGAGTACATCTGGGACATCGTGTAGATATGACTACTCCAATATTCACGGACTTTTGATTTTACAACTGAGCTCCATTTCGACTTTGATATAGGATTTTCCAAATAGGTGCTAGCTTCTTTCATATCATATTTTCTAAGGATATTGTTTATACATATAAACCAGCTACTGCTTGAGTCTGCTTTTACAGTTAGTTGACGGACAGCTAATTTCTTCTCTATGCTTGATTCCTCCTGGTGACAAACATTGTTGAAAAATACTAATGCTTTGAGATGTATTTGAGCTTCTATAGGAAGAATACATGTTAGCATATAAATTGCCGGGTCTGGACATCTTGTTGGTAATGAGAGCAACTGCTTTATCATTCGTTTTTGAAACATTTCCAATTGTTCTAATGGTTAACACGTATTGACTCGGCATGTTCTTGTTCACTTCAGCTCAGAAATGCGCGACAGATCTGGCTTAGCAACCGAAATTGAAGCATCACACGAAGACACAAAACCTGCAGCAATGAAACGTGATGAACAGCAGGTCAATGATTTGATAGACCATATTATACGAAATAAAATGACAGATCCTATTGAAATTGCCTTACATCCCGCTCCTATTATAAATATTTCAACAGGGATGCACGCATCGAAAGATGATCAAGACTCCCTGTTGAATTCTATTGATGAAGGTACAAATATGGCTAAATCTTTTGTTGAATGTTCTTTGTCAAATGGCCAGTCTCGTAGTTTCTATAATCCGATTCGAAGATCTAAACTGAAGTCATTCGAGGATATGACAATAAAAACAAAAGTGAAGTGTCGTTCTGGTGACATAGTAAATGTGTATATAAATCCCAAGCTTGTTTTCCGTCGTGCTTTGGTTTTAGTAAATTGTCGTGATGATGTTACTGTTGACAAAGTTCTGTCCTACCCAATTGGCCCAATCCCGACAGCCATTTTCATGACGATGACACTATGCGTAAAACTTGCAAGGCAGACTTATCTGACCTATTGGAACAGGATGTATTGGTAACTCCAACACTTCCTATATTTGATATTTCTAAAACAACATATATCAGAGATGGTATGGCATTGTTGCAATCTGTTGATGCAAAAAAGTATAGAAATTATGGTGAGTTGGCCATGGACGTTGTTCGACATCAGGTTGCTTCCTTTCAGTTTGCTTCGATGGTTGCTGACATTTTTGATAGATATAACATCAAAAATTCAATCAAAAGTGCGGAACGAGAACGTCGGTCCAAGTCTTTCTTCACTGCAAAAGTTTTTCAGATCATCGAAGGAAGAATCATTCCAGATTGGGAAAACATTTCTGAGCTCAGGTGAAAATAAACAGTCATTGATAAGATTTCTTGGTGATTACAAGTTGTTAGGTACTTAAGTGAAAACAGTTGTCTCAAGGAGGGGCAACAGTTATACCTTACTAGATCATTTCAAAATCCAGAGACGGTGAAGATGATAGCGCTCAATGGTATAACTGATTGCAGTGATTTGCTAAGTACACAAGAAGAGGCAGATACACGTATAATTTTGCATGTACTAAATGCTGATAAACTTTATAGGGAAACCAAAGTGAAAAGGTCGTATTGTGGTGAAATATCCAGACACGAACGTTCTCGTGCTTTTGATACATCATTTTCCACAAATGACAAGCACGTGTGAGGTATGGTTCCAAACAGAATGGTCACCAGCATTAAGGATTGTCGGTGTTATATTCCTGTACATGAGTTGTGTAAGTCACTAAATTCAGTTGTGTGCAATATCTTACCTGCTGCACATGCTATTACAGGGTGTAATACTACATCTTCTTTCTTTGGAATCGGCAAAGCATCTATGCTTAGAGCACTGAAAGAAACACCCGATCAATTCACTGACTTATCAACGCAGACGTAGATGATTCGGCTGACGTCTGTCGAAAACTGATATCAAGGCTGTATGATCCGAAGGGAAAGTCAAACCGCTGTCATAGGTTCCGCGTTAAACTGGCCACATGTAAATATTCCAGTTTGATTAGACTTCCACCTTATGAAGCAACATTTAAGCAGCATGTGTTGAGAATTTCTTTGCAAAGAAAAATCTGGATGAATGCACACGAAGCTAGGGCAGTTATTTGATCACCTCTCCACTACGGTTGGAAAGAGGGAAAGTTCGGTCTGGAACCTGTCTTATTTGAAGGTCAAATGTCATCTGATTTCCTTCAAGATTTAGTATGCACATGCAAAGGGAAATCAGTGTGCAGTAGGGATTATAAGTGTTTCGAACAGAATGTGTCCTGTACTGAACTCTATTCATACCAAGCGTCAGATCTCTGTCGTAATATCAATACACACAAGAGAGTTTAGAAGACGAAGACTCATAATCCTGTTTAAAATCGAGTATATTTGTTTTTGGAAAACAAAGTATTGCAAATTTTAGTAATTGAGGCATTTTTCTGACCTTGATACAGCTGCCAAAAGTAATATAAAAGAGTACTTCTGTCTCTAATTATAATGTCATCGATGCAATCAAAACGTAAGAAAAACGTCAAAATACGTTAGAATGATTTTTTTTCGGAAAAGGAAAAACTCACAGAAGTTTGAAAGTCATAAACAGCAGAGACGTCATTAGTGTAAGACAAACAACTTAGTCAGACTAAATTACTCAGCTGGATGAAAACTAGTAAATTTAATTCTATCCCATCTATAACTTACCAGTGATGGATCAGAATATAAAAAGGTATGACAACTCTTCATTCTGATGTAAATTTCATTTGTGTATGGAAACAAAAAGAGCACACAAGTGGATAAAGTGTCACTTCTGTTAAAAAAACGTCGATTTCGACGTCAAATTACGTTACTCAATAATTGTTTTGATATTTTCTACAGCCTACATAAATGTATAATTAAATCATAAACTTTTAGCTGGTCCACCTGTCTTTAGTTTGACAATAGTTATGAATTTTCACCTTAATACAATATTTGGAATTATATAATTGTTGACCTTTGACCTTATTTTTGCAAAAATCTGACCATTTCTGAGACTTACGGCATCACTAATTTGAATGTTCCCATTTTCCTCTTTACATTGATGTATAATATAGGTGTGTGTTCGATGGGTGCATTAAATTTCATTTTTCATAATTCTGCCGCTGGTCTAAAATAATATGTTCTTAATTAACCTGTTGACTTAGCATACACATTTTAAATACGTGTTAACTAATTTTGTCACAATATTTCAAATCAATAATATCTTCATTAGATACACAGAAAGTGGCAATATTGTAAAGCCAACAAATTAAAAATCATTAATGATCAAGACACCTAACAAGCTTAATTAAGATTGTCTAAATTGTCTACAATACTTCATATATAGACCAAGAAACACAACACTTTTCAAATGAATAAGGGCTAGGATTAAATAAACGTTAGAGAATACCGAAGGGGCAAACACAAATGGACAATCGAAAGAAACTGGCAACAAAGGGTACACAAGGCGAAGAAAATCAAAACAAAAACACAACACGAAGTGTTAAAATAGTCTTGGTAATATAAGGATATTTCGAACATAACGTTCAAATGATGGTAATATTTGCATAGATAGTAGTCACGTGCTTCTTGTGAATCATATACACATGAATTCAACATCTATTTCAACTTACTTATCAAACTTAATTAGACAGTATTATGCAATCAAGTAGTATTAGTAAAACAGTACACTCTATGATACATGATGAAGGTTATTACAGAAACGTCTCTTGATCACTTAATTCTGTATCTATGTTTTTATATGACACAATCATCTATTATTTAGCCAAGTGATACTTGCTTTATATCATTGACAGTACATGTGAAATTTATCTACAATATCTTAGCTGTTGCTATATCTAGACAAAAAGCAAATCCCAATTAATCTCCATTTTGACAAAGTTACCAATTTTGTTTTCTGGAAGCTAAATATCATTGTCAGACCGTGCCACATTTTTAATTTGTGAAAACAGATCATCATGAAAATATTAAATGAGACATATTTACTATTTGTCCTTCATAAGTGTTAGACACAGAACGCATACAAACAAAACAACTAGACACAATACAGAAAACTAAAAAGAAAAGTTGAGTACCACGGTCCCCACAAAAAAAAACAAAAACAAAAACAAAAACCAAAAAAAAAAAAAATAAAACGAACCCCCATCCCGCTTGTTACTCATATAGTTCCATGTCATTATGTGGACTGTCAGTGACCTACCACTATACAATCCAACTCGGCAGGTTGGGCTAGTAATAACTGATATTATGATCATTTCATATAAAAATAACTTATTCTCGTCATGATATATCTTTCAAAGTGCTCAAAACATCACCTCGCTCACTATAATTCATACTTAATGATAACAGACAATGAGTGTTTTAGTAGAGAGACAAACTATTATTTACGTACAGATATGGAAGACATAATAACATAGTGTGTTAATAAAAAACTTTGGAGAATCGGTCGGAACAACATATGACATCATATCCACTGGTATAAAATTATATCCTACAGTTAGACAAGCTACAATGTTATATGCATAGCTTTGTATCATTAAACAGGACATGATTGCATGCTTCAGTTGTGGTTTTTGTGTGCTGATGGATAGTCTATCAAGTATTCAATACCTTTACAATTGTTTTTTTTCCAATATAAGGGAGATAATCAAAAACAAATATTGCTTCTTTGAAAGAATGTTTGAAACACAGTAAACAGAAAGGTAATAATTAACATAGTTGAAATACAACGATGAACGGTACTTGATATAAGTAGATGTTTGATTTGATTATCGTTTGTTTATATATGTATTACAGTTGAAGATCCAATTATCAAGAGGGGATGGTTTGGACCTCATTAACTGGTTTAACTCCGTCATATATATGTGTGCCTGTCCAACACCGAACCTGGATTTCCAGTATGATATGTCGTGGTCTTTTTATTGTGATCAGTGAGTGTTAATCATGACTGTTTAAACTTTCTTTTCATAATATGTGTGTCTCTTAACAGATAAAAATCAAGACAAATGGAAACAAGTATCAGATAGAGTACTATTGAAACAAACGAAGCGGCCCTTATTGAATATAACGGGGGTTTCTTTTTCCGCATGAGTACAATAATAGTGTTGTTAAAAAAATAAATGGTATGGGATATATTTTTACACTTTAAATGTTTAGAAAGCCAAAATAAGACAACAATTAACAAAAATAAAACGAACATTTTTTATCGGTCAACGTCCTTTCAATTCTCGTTTATATTTAGATATTTCAAGGTGTTTCAAGTGAAAAGAAATATATTGATGTATATCGTGCGTAGTAATTTCTGACTGTATTAGTAAGAATCGGTTTTCATAATACTGGGGTATTTGAAGAACTGTGAGAATAATTCGTTATCGCGACTAGGTAGTGACCGTATCGAGCAGACCCACGAGCTTATTGTGAAGTCAAATTTTCAGTTATATCAATAACTTTATAGTATAAAGACAATTTAAGTATTATATACGTAGCATGTTTGTACATATACTTATTTATTTTCTCGTCATTATATATATTGTATGTATATGTATGAATCAGTTTGTAATTTTTAAAATGTCTTTTATAGATTGGTAGAGACTTTCCAGTGATTTCTGACAGTTAAATATTAGTGAAACATAAAGTTGTGTAAAATGAACTTATTTATAATATGATGTTGTTTGTTATGTTTTAATACAATAGAAATGGTCACTGCGCCAGTCAATCTTCAATTGTGTTTGTGTTTTATTTAATAACAAGTATAGGTACATAACGCAAATACTTGGTTTTCGTCGTATATAGAATATTACAGCTAACAGTACATAAATACGTTATGTTCGTTTGAACAACGTGAATTAGAACATAATCGTTTATATTTAGATATTGCAAGGTCTTTCAAGTGTCCCAAATGTTCACCTGTTTTCTGTCTGATTTGTTATTGCTTGCGGTCGGTTCGTTAGGTGTTTTTGTATTGCGAGAATACATTTTAAAAGTTCACATACTCGTCAGTTCTGAACATAAATTATGCCAGATCTGAAATACTGAAGTATCGTGTCTTGTATATTGCTTTTTAAAACAAATTGTTGATATTTTTTTAAAAAATTTTACTATCGAGAGTCATATATACTAATTATAGAGTATATCAGTGTGGTCACCGTAGCTGAGTGGTTAGATGGAAGTTTTGAAAGTAAAAGTAGACTTGAAAAAGCCCAATAGTGGTTCGATACCCGAAAGTCTCTCTCTCTCTCTCTCTCTCTCTCTCTATATATATATATATTGTAACCAATGTTCAAGAATAAAGCGTTCTTTATACATGTATATAGCAGCGCTATTTGCACTGTAATATGTTTTTTTGTGGGGACGTGTAATGTATTCACATGTGCAACACATTTGCATGAGAGGACCCGGGTGGCTCAATGTGTTATGTATTTGGAATACCTAACAACTCATAAAAGCTTATCACCAATACGGCGTTAGTTCGCAACACGGCTTTGTAAGTTACAAATAAGGGTGCACTCGACCCGCAGCCGCAAGTGATACAGGTTACCGGTTGCTTGGCCATGGTCGGTGACTCTCTTCGGGTACTCCGGATTCTTCCACCACTAAAACTGGTCGCCATGATATAGCTGAAATATTGCTGAAAGTGGCGTTAAGCACAACAAATCAATCAATCATTTTTATGACGGACCGCGTATCTACGTAATTTCATTTAAAAGGGGAGGTTTGTGACTATAAAACTATTCTAAACCCGTCACTTTAGATTGAAGAGCCTGCGCGACGCCATTCATTTTGAAATTGTAGCTGTTTCAAAAATATGATATTTTTGTTCTTCATTTTATCAATTAATATTTATCATTGATTATTAGAAGGAAATGCGATTGATCATAATTTGTATTGTTATTTCAGTCTACATCTATATCAGTTCATATAAAATTATCTTTTTGTCAGCCAAATTTACCAGTACAAAAACTCAAGTTGAAGAACCTAATGACGACAATGCCATACCATAATTTTGTCTGCCTCCATTCCAAGGAGTCTGATTTAATTTGCATTAACATAAAGGGAGACATTTGTGATTTAGGTCATTTATTCAACAAAACATAATTTTTCATTTCAAACAACACATGGCAATCAAACTACAAAATATCAACAGGTTGAATAAATGACAAAATTATGCAAAGGTGGGGAATAAAAAGCGCCCCATCAACTTAAATCAATACCAAAGTCACGTACAAAATATAATAAGTCTCAATATAATCAACAGACACATATAACAAAACATGTGATTTTAAAATAATAATTAAGATTATCGGGTGGAAGTGGGTGGGTTATTGAAATTTAATAAAAATTCCTGGATTAAGGCGCGGTCATAACATGCGGCCCGAATATCGTACGCTTAAAGCTGATTGGTTATCATAGCTCTCTTTGACCAATGAATATTGATCTACACCTTAATCACGCATTGATCATTCCATTCTTTACCGCATGGTATCGATTATGTTCTGGAAATTTACCAACTTCAGATAAGCTTTCTATGTAATAGAATACTCTAGTTACCAAAAACAAATTTCCAAGTGTGTAAATTTGCAGCCAAAAATAATTTTATTTACAATAAATTTATTTTTTGTCAGCCAAATTTACCAGGACAAACACTCAAGCTGAAGAACCTAATGACGACAATACCATACCATAATTGTCTGCCTCCATTCCAAGGAGTCTGATTTAATTTGCATTAACATAAAGGCAGACATTTGTGATTAAGGTCATTTATTCAACAAAACATAATTTTTCATTTCAAACAACACATGGCAATCAAACTACAAAATATCAACAGGTTGAATAAATGACAAAATTATGCAAAGGTGGGGAATAAAAAGCGCCAAAAATCACCAAGCATTGGGGATGGTCCCACCCGAATATTTATTGTTATTTCAGTCTATATCATTTCATATAAAATTATCTTTATTTTGCAATGTACTTACAAATTTGAAATTATTTAAATTGTGTTATGGTATGTGACAAACGTCTGTCAAATATTCAAGGTCGGTTAATTGGAATACTACAAGTGTAAAGAACAGATGTTGATGGTGAGTTAAGTGAAATTGTACATTCTAGATATTTTATTGCTGATCAATTCGAAGTTTGCTAGGACATTGAGCGCGAGGAGGAAAATATGATAAATCGGACCACATGCTTTCGATATGTGAACATTAGAGAAAACCGAAGGGGCAACCAAGAATGGACAATCCAGAGACACAATGGACATAACAAAATCATTAAAGGCAGAAATATTAAACATTGAAAAATGAATGTAAAATACAAAATAATGGGATAGACTATTTCTTAAATTTCAAAGGAAACGTACATAATATTAGATAATAACAATTACAAAACGAGATTTATTAAACAAAATGATAAATATATCGTCCCCTTTTCCAACTTATACCTACACGCCGGCATTACCTGATGTATATGTGTAATAATTATCGGCTCATAGGAAGGGTTGTTTCAATTTGAACCATACATTAAAGGAGTTCACCAACATAAATCCTGTATTGATCCCTGTATTGATATTTATCGTTTGGCTTGACAGAGAACAATTACACCTGAAGAATAATCAAGGTTCTTTAAATGAACATTAAAATATAAAAGTATCGTACGAAAGGTTTGAAGATACCACATGGGTAATCAGAAAATATCCCTGGTAATCAGAAGACACTACAAGGGTAATCAGAAGACACTTCAAGAGTAATCAGAAGGTACCACGGGGGTAATCAGAAGACACTACAAGGGTAATCAGAAGACACTTCAAGAGTAATCAGAAGATACCACGGGGGTAATCAGAAGACACTTCAAGAGTAATCAGAAGATACCACGGGGGTAATCAGAAGACACTACAAGGGTAATCAGAAGATACCACGGGGGTAATCAGAAAATATCCCTGGTAATCAGAAGACACTACAGGGGTAATCAGAAGATACCACGGGGGTAATCAGAAGACACTACAAGGGTAATTAGAAGATACCACGGGGGTAATCAGAAGACACTACAGGGGTAATCAGAAGATACCACGGGGGTAATCAGAAGGCACCACAAGTGTTATCAGAAGCCGTAAATCAGAAGACACTTCAAGAGTAATCAGAAGATACCACGGGGGTAATCAGAAGACACTACAAGGGTAATCAGAAGACACTTCAAGAGTAATCAGAAGGTACCACGGGGGTAATCAGAAGATACCACGGGGGTAATCAGAAGATACCACGGGGGTAATCAGCAGATACCACAGGGGTAATCAGAAGATACCACGGGGGTAATCAGAAGATACCACAGGGGTTATCAGAAGGCACCACAAGTGTTATCAGAAGCCGTAAATCGAAGGGGAACATAAATATATGTTTAAGTGAACATTAGACGAGCATAGAGTAGCCAATTTTAAGGAACATTTTTCTATAAAAGTGAAAAAAGTAAACACGAACAAAAAACCTCATATTCTAAGACTTCATTGAAATCTGGGAAAAAGACCAGGTGCTCCCGTAAGGGTTATCGTCCTTTGTCCTATTGATAAATCCCACTTTGACTTTAAGAAGTCAGTAAAGGAAACTAAGATTCCAAACAGAAAACATCACGGAAACATGTCAGTTGTCATACTGTAATCACGATTTGGTCATNAAGATATTTGTAACTATCACAGTACTCAATTACATAATCAGAGCATTGAAAAATAACTTCAGATTTTCTAATAGATTGCGGTCTAAAATGGATAATTTTAGTTTTGTTCACATTAATAGATAACTTCCATGTTGAACACCATTCGGACACCGCATTAAGCATAGACTGTAAACTGTTTTCATCCGGTGCTATTAATGCTATATCGTCCGCATATAGAAGTATGCTTAACTGAATATCATCTACGGTAATGCCACAATTCAAACTGTTAATACGCTCCGCAAGATCGTTTATGTATACAGAAAATAGTGATGGATATAAGATACACCCCTGTTTCACACCAGCCTCAACTTCAAACCATGGGGTTAGTTCATTATTAATTCGAACAGTACATTTCAAATCATTTTACAGTGACTGAATAGCGGTTAAAAACTTTCCCCGAAGTCCAGCTCTTTGGAGATTAAACCATAATAAATGATGTTCTACTGTGTCGAAAGCCTTTCGCATGTCGACGAAACAGACAAAAGAAGATTTTCTGGATATTTTTCTGTCGTTTAATACAGGATACAAAGAATGAATATGTTCCTCACAGCTTCTCTCTCTTCTAAATCCATTTTGTTCTTATCGAGCCATGCACTAAGGCGCCGGTTGAGAATATAACAGTAAATTTTGCACGGAACTGAAATTAATGTTATTCCCCTATAATTCAACGGTAGTCTATCATCGTCTGATCCGGGTTTCAATATTGGATTTATGACACGACTATTCCACTGTAACGGCACCTTTCCTAAATCGAAACTTGCGCTAATGATCTGAAAAAGTAAGTCAACAGCAGTATAATTTTTTAACACTTCTGCAGGTATGTCATCTATTCCTGATGCTTTCCGAAGCTTAGCATGTAAAATTGCTTGCAGAACTTCGTCTCGGGTAATCGGTTTATTCAAAACACTTACGTCTATTAAAGTATCAAATGTCGTTTCATCTAGATTATCGTTTCGGATATCATTTTGCTTAAATAATGATTCAAAGTCACCCTTCCATTTATCTAAAACAGCCTTTTTATCCATTGTAACATTGCCGTCATCATCCACTACCTCTAAATGAATCGTACGTTTTCTATCAATGCCAATTCCGATTTTTCCGATACTTTTTCAAAAATCTCCCTGATTTGCACTGTTCAATTTATCTTCAAGCTTTTGTTGTTGTTGCACTTGATATTTTCGTTTATATTTCCTATTGCGTTTGTCGAAAGTCGTACGTTCAAAACAATAAACGTCTTTTAATGTTCGTTTTCTACAATTCGGATCTTTAAAACGCAGCCACGCCTTTTCGGTTTCACATACTTTGGTCCACTGATTTCCTAACTCATCGTTCCAATATGGTTTATAATTTTTACGTTTGCTTCCAGAATTGCATTTATAAGTTGACAGTTTATTCTTCATTTCATCCTTTATTAGGTTTTCAAATTCGTCGTACGCATGCTGAATGTCGTTTTCAGTTTTAATATAATTTTCTATTTTGTCTATAGATTGTAACAATTTCTGTCGTATTTCATCATTCACAAGAAAATCATTAGGCACATTTGTTACTTTGTATTTTGTATTCTTATTATCATGATTATTAGCAATATTTGACTTAGTTTCAAATTTAACTGAAGTTTTAAAATCACAATATAATAGAGAGTGGTCAGGAATGCTTTCGGGTATATATGCTATATCATTTATGATACTTGACATAGAGATTATCTTAAAATCACTTATAGAATCAATATTTTCATATGGAACACAAATATAATCGACAACGGATTTCCCGGTAGCAGAAATACATGTATAATCATTATCGTTAAATCTTCCATTCAACATGCAGAAATTAACATCGCTTAAAAAATTCACAAAAGAATCACCCTGCTTATTTTCCACATAATCAATAATATTTCGTGTGCTCACTAAATCAACACCTTCTATGTAGTCAGAATTTAATCCGACTCGCGCATTCATATCACCACAAATAAATATGTTTCCCTTATGCTGATAACAATATATTTGCCGTAATAAATTTTGAAAAAATACTTCCGCATCAACTGGTTCACATGTAGCCGCCGGTGGCAAATAACACACCACAACACAAAAACAAATACTTGACTTTTTTGCGGAGAATTCTAACCACAGTATTCCTTCAATTTCGTCATCAATAGTATTAACACTAAACGAATTAAATATATCATTTTTCACTAAAATTCCAACACCCCCTGATCCCCTGGTTGCTTTTCTATGTAAACATTTTCTATTATTTCCATAAAATCTAAAACCATCAATGCGTAAAAATTCATCTCCTCGTAATTTACAAAGCCGGGTGCGAACCCACGCCGTATTGGTGATAGGCTTGCATGCATTGTTAGATTTAGCGACTTAACTCATTGGGCCACCCGGGCCCCTTAGTTTTTGAAACTTCAAGCTACTGTGATGAGACAAACGTCTATCATTTAAACAAAAGTATCCTTTTCATCCGGGGGTCGTGCACACGGGCTTGTTACGATATTTTGTATCCCTTGACTACTCTAAAAAATACATTTTTGTAAACATGAGACACATGAGAGTAGTCGAGGGGGAAAAATCGTAACAAACCCCTGTGGGTCGTGTTGCTCGTATGTGTTTATGTACATGTTGTGTAAAATTAATGATGAAATTTCATAACGTTAAAGTTTGACATGATTATTTGTAAAAATGTGTTTCAAATTCCACCGAAATGTCAATGATATAAGAAAAAAAAAATAATAGCTTTCATAAAGAAATATATAATCATCCTTTTCACGCGCAAATCAATTCATAACTCCGACAGAAAAGGCATAAAATATCGAATGTATTACCCCCGCTGATCCACTTCTCTTGTGGTAAACAAACAATTTTGATCGGACCAATCGGCAGTTGATCAAAATGAAACTAGTAAGAGAAACCAGCTACCTCACGATTCTACGACCAACTCTGGAATATGCAGCAATGATTTGTGATCCCACCACCCAAACCCTGACACAGACATTCGAAAATGTACAAAAAAGAGCTGCCCGCTTCGTCATAAATGATTACACCAGCAGAACACAAGGATGCGTGACAAGAATGTTAACATCACTTGAGAGGCAGACTTTAGAACAACGGAGGAGGATAAGCAGACTCGCTATGATGTATAAGATCCAGCATCGGCTCGGGAACATCGACCGAGACTTATACCTCAGACCTGGTGACAGCAGAACCAGAGGTCAACATAGGTTCTTCAAGGAGAGGTCCAATTATGACACTCTCAGAAACTCCTTCCAAAGAACAGCACAAGAATGGAACCACCTACCAGACACTACAGTTCGGGCCAGTTAAATAGAGGAGTTCAGGGCTAACCTCCAACAATAGGTTAGCCACGCCAACCAGTGTAAATAGTCTAAAGGGTTGGCATCTTTATACTCCTACAATTGCTTGATATTTGTTTTCTTTGTTTTGAAACTATGAGCGACATGATCAACGAAATCGTGTAACGAAAGCTTTAGGGGCGAAACAAGAAGGTCTAACGATTGTCCATTTTTTAAATAAATTAATCGTTTCATGTACGGTTTCCTTTCTATTTTTTGGGGGGATTATTTATAAACTGAATAGTTATTTTTTATTCAAATTAAAAGGCTGTTTCCTGTACTTCACTCTGTAATGATTATTTATCAAACATTATGTATGTATTCTATAGAAATACATCTATTTTGCTAATAGATACAACCTATGTGATAGAAAATGGCCTATATATATACAAGATGTACTTTAGTCGTGACGTCATAGGTTAGGAATGTGGGGAAATCCCATTGACGTCTTTGTAAACATTGCGGAATCTCCGTGAGGAAAATCTCAACGTACTCGAGATTTATCTTACTAATTTTAAATATAAAGACATTC
>MJUT01007036.1:1714-15755 GCA_002080005.1 Gigantidas platifrons
AGACAGCGCTGACTATGACAGTACAATACTTGATGATGACTTACACTTTTTTTTATCAGATTGTGATTACACAGAAATATATATAAACTGTAACAGTGGATGAAGACAGCGTTGACTATGACAGTACAATACTTGATGGTGACTTATCAGATTGTGATTACACAGACAGATATATAAACTATAACAGTGGATGTAGACAGCGTTGACTATGACAGTACACTATTTGGTGGTGACTTATCAGATTGTGATTACAGACAGATATATAAACTGTAACAGTGGATGAAGACAGCGCTGACTATGACAGTACAATATTTGATGGTGACTTATCCGATTGTGATTACACAGACAGATATATAAACTGTAACAATGGATGAAGACAGCGCTGGCTATGACAGTACAATACTTGATAATGACTTATCAGATTGTGATTACACAGACAGATATATAAACTGTAACAATGGATGAAGACAGCGCTGACTATGACAGTACAATACTTGATAATGACTTATCAGATTGTGATTACACAGACAGATATATAAACTATAACAGTGGATGAAGACAGCGCTGACTATGACAGTACAATACTTGATGGTGACTTATCACATTGTGATTACACAGACAGATATATAAACTGTAACAATGGATGAAAACAGCGCTGGCTATGACAGTACAATACTTGATAATGACTTATCAGATTGTGATTACACATACAGATATATAAACTGTAACAATGGATGAAGACAGCGCTGGCTATGCCAGTACAATACTTGATGGTGACTTATCAGATTGTGATTACACAGACAGATATATAAACTGTAACATTGGATGAAGACAGCGCTGACTATGACAGTACAATACTTGATGGTGACTTATCAGATTGCGATTACACATACAGATATATAAACTGTAACAATGGATGACGACAGCGCTGGCTATGACAGTACAATACTTGATGGTGACTTATCAGATTGTGATTACACAGACAGTTATATAAACTGTAACAGTGGATGAAGACAGCGCTGACTATGCTATAGAGAATGATATATGGTAACTGTATCGCTTACAAAGTATGATTTATTTTGTAGACAACGAGAAGCCAAGAAATACATGTTTATTTTTTTTAGCTATGTCGTCTTTGCCATGCAATATTTCCTTTGAAAGAATTTGCACACTGTATATATTTGATGAGTGGAGTACATATATACTAAACTTTGTAGTCAGTGTTCCGGCACTGACATGTTTTTTTTAAAGATTTGTTATTGACATTTACAGTTCCTAAACCATGTAATTATTCTGTAAACAAAGGTATTCCTCCCTCAGGATATGTGACCTTAGCTGATATGGGTTTCTTGATCCCAATTTATTTGGCTTTCAGATAGTTGAGCTTTGAGCGTACCTGATGAAGGTTATTCCAAACATGCGTCGTGCGCTCCAAATTTGATATCTACATTTTTATTTGAATGTAATATTTTTTTTTCTGTACAATTGCTTAGGAATATCGTGTCGTGACATCTGCTCGGTCATGCAATAAAGTTGGTCATTTATTTTGATTTACTATTCTCGCGCAGCACGAGGCCAATGACGGCATTCTGTATATTTATAAGGTATATAGACCCCGAAGCAGTTTTTTTTTTAAACTTGAAGATTATAAAATGCGATTAAAACAAGTAAGATTGAATTGAACAAATTCCATGCAAGTAAAAATGCATCTTTTTTACTAATGTCCTTTTTACCTGCTCATTCTGCTTGTGAGATCTATTTTAAGCGATGGTATCCCCCAAACATTTTTATATTTCCGGTTTGTTGACATAATTGTCATCACAGTTCATGACCGTTTCTGGAATGTAGGCCATGCAAATTGTATTTTAGAATTCTTTGAAAATATGATGATTGATCATTCACATTCTACCAAAAGGGCTGATTGTTCTTTATGAGTTAGTGATGTATGCTGTGATATTAAATGTGATTAAAATAATGAATCAGTCATTAATTGTTTTACAAAAGTATGACAGAATGTAGTCAGTCCAATAGATTTTATTGGCAAAAGCAAAAACACCAAATTCACTGGATTAAATACTTTATTTTATGGGTAAGCAAGTTTAATATTGGCATCATGAATTAATTTTTAATGCTTCAATTTCAAAAGATCTTTCGAGTTTTTCAAAATCCACATGTGATTTATGCCACTACGCGAGTACACAGTTTCACAATATTTCTGTTGTCCCTCTTTTACTGCAGACATAATCTTTGTCAGGTGAATAGACAATTCTTTCGTAACTCCTAAAATAATTGAACATTATTCCCGGTTTGGTACATTTTCTAACAAGCATAAGTTTTTTCTTAAATCCGATTGAAATGTATTCATATCTTTCCCATGAGACATCCGGGGCCTCTTCCGACAAGCTCATCTCTAAGTCAGAAAACTTAAGTAACTTAATAATAATAACAATAATAATAAATAATAAATTTATAAAGCGCCCTATATAACTTTACAAATTACTCCAATGCGCTGTACACAAAAATAAAAATCTGAAAAAAATACAATGTGAAAAGCATATTGGGACAAATGCACCAATACAAATAATTCATAAATATCTAAAAATGGAAAACAAATAAAACATATTATTCTATATTAGTACATTCTTTGGTATATATTTCTACCAAGATCATTTTTAAAATAAGGTGCCCAAAACCAAGATTTGCCACTTTGTCGGACGGAACGTTGCAAAATGCATTCAATGATAAAGATTCAGATAATAACATGGTGATGTAAACAATCATGAATGTAGCGCTACGTCAGGACAATGGACATGTAACTTTTTATTTCAGAATACCACTATTTCCTCAAAATATAGAATAAAACAATTACTGTCTTTTGATTCTGTAAATGTGTGGATTAATTCACTTTTGAAAAAAAAATGATATTCACTTCGCCCTTTCGGGCTCAGTGAATATCATTTTTTTTTCAAAAGTCAATAAATCCACACATTTACCTCATCAAAAGACAGTAATTGTATATTATTTATACCCTTAAAAGGCTCAAAATTATATATAAAAAAAATAAAAAAGTCCAGATATATACAGAAACTTAAAATAAATTATCAAAGTAGAAAGGTAACAAAAACTGAGACAATGTCATAAATATACACCGTTTGGAAACCAATATGACCAGTAATGAATTTAAACAGGGAAAGCTTTACGATAAAAGTGAGTTTTTAATTTTTGAAACATTCTATTGATTTGCATTATCTAATGTCGACTAGTAGATTGTTCCAAAGATGTGCCTCTGTCCAACTGAAAGTTCTTTATCCGTAGGTTTTAGTTCGGACACTAGGAACAACAAGTCTCAATGACGACTCAGATCTGAGTGAGCGACCTGGTTGGTATAGAGTTACTAATTCTTTAATATATCCTGGAGCTGTTCCCTTCAGTGCACTGTATGTAAAAGTTAGAACTTTGAATTCAATTCGAAATTCAACATGGAGCCAGTGTAGCTCAGCAAGGATAGGTGTTATATGTTCTGTTTTACCAGTTCTTGTGACAAGTCGTGCGGCAGTATTTTGCACCTTTTGAATTCTACTGAGTACGGATTTGTTGACTCCATAAAGTAAACAGTTACAATAGTCAAGTGTAGTAGTAACCAAGGAATTCACTAGTGTTTAACAGGCATCAGTTGTTATAAAACGGCGAATACGACCTATGTTGCAGATGTTGTAATGACATGATTTCACCAGAGATGACACTTGTTTTTCCATTGTTAGGTGTTTGTCAAAATACACTCCTAGATTTGTAACACATGCTACACTGTTTATCACGTTATTGCCTACTGTAAGCTGAAGATTTGGTACGTTCTTAGCATTATGTTTTTGAGTGAAAATGATCAATTCGGTTTTGTCTTGATTTAATTTTAACTAGTTGTTTGACATCCAAGAGCTGATATCAGAAAGACACAATTCAAATCTAGCAAAGTAATCGTTCCAATCATCAAGTGGTTTGATGATCATAAGATCAGATTAATGATCATAAGATCAGATTGTGCAAGAATTACATTGAACATTGAACTTAATCCAACATTTACAACACTCACGGTCTAAACAAGATGCTAGTAAGCAATTGTGAGCTGGATCTTTATCACAAAGTGTAGCTACAGTTATATCCGTCAGATGTTCGTATACATGGTATAGATCATTATCATCTTCAGAAATACTTGGAATAGTATTTTTTTTTCTAAATTCCATTGATTTCAAGAACAATGGTACCGACAACAACAGGTAATTCTATCTGTTGGCCTGGCTGCACGGACGAAGTAAGCTTTTAATCTCTCAAATGTTCTTTGTCTCATTTTTTTTCGGGATGTCTTGTACGAAAGTCATTAAAAACCTCTGTCTGGCGTTTATCTAATATATATATATGGGATGGTTTGAAAACTGTTTTGGGCCGATACGAACACGCTTCATGTCGTTTTTATTACCGGGGGGACGGGAGTTGTTCAGGTCAATCCAGAAATTGTATGCGAGTTTTCTGATTTCATCTGAAATACAGTCGTTCCTAGTTTTCCTTTCAATAAAAGTCCAACATGACTTTTCGGGAGTATAAATTCGTGTACGGATCCGTTTTCCAGTTGACAGCGCTTTAATGAGATAACTATTTTCTTTGCTAGTAAAGATGTCTTATGTTCTTTCTGCACGTCTAAACCACTTGTACTAGCTGCAATGTAGTTCTTGCACAATCTGATCTTGAGTTTTTTGTTTGATCAACTAGTTCTCTTATGTCATTTATAACGGCATTGCCAAGTTGTGTATTAGTTTTGTCTTCTGGATTCACTACAAAATTAAATTTTTCAAGAGATTTTACTGTGGGAGAATGTTTATTGTCTAGATAAGGGTAATAACACAATTACCGAACACAGAACAATCTTCCAAAGGGAAAGTAAAAACTCATAAATCAATAAACAGACAAAATCAGTCAACAACCGGGAAACTGGGAAACCGCAATGGCCCTGACTTGGTACAGACATTTCTAAAGAAATGGTGGATTGAATCAGATTTTACGGCGCCATCCTCTCGCTTCCATTACGGTTCAAAGGTTCCGGTTGTCACTATAACAGCATTTATAATAAAACTGAATACTAGATAAGAGGTCATGACAGCTACTCTCTTCTGAGTGGTTGTTGGGAGTGCCTGCTTCACTGATTGTACGGCCTGGCTTTTCTGCATCCTATTGGAAAAACTGTTTTCAAGATCATTAATGGGGGTTGTTTGAGAGTTTGCTTAACTTTGTTTCTATACTTTCTTTTTCTTTCGGTTTCTTTCAAGCATTTGTCAGCTTTGTCTTGTCTCTGTTTTCTCTTCTTTTTTTTTACAGCCGCGTGTGTTTCGGAATAACCGCAGTGACATTTCCGGTTTTTGGCATTCGTGCCTTCTTTATTTTTCTCAATTTTTTTCTTTTTCCACATCTCTATTCTTATAGTTGACATGTTTTTATTATCTGAAATGAAGACATTGTCAACAGTTTACAATTTAGAAATAATAATCGCGTATAAATTAACTTATAATGAGGTTTCATTTGAATGCGTTTTTTTTTCTTTTTCATTTCTTATCGAACATTCTTAATTCAACCGGTTTTTAATAGTTTTAAAAAGTCAGACAGCTTACGCATAGTTTTTATATGAATAGAACACTTTTCATTGATTAAAAACACTTTGTCTGTCGGTACTGAAGACATTTTTTTCATCTTTCTTGTTTTAAAATTAAATTGTTCATTTCCGAAGATTTATCATTAAAAATGTAACATTATCTTACGAGTCTTTTTCCATTTTTGTTTGATTGTTTTATGCTTTAGTTTGTTTGTTTGTTTGTTTGTTTTTTTTTGTGTTATGTGTTTTGTGTTTTTTGTTTTTTTGTTCTTTTTTTTGCTTGGCTTGTTTGTTGTTATTTTACTTTTTTGTGACAAACATTACGTTTCGCATAGGTTACATACAACATTAATTAATGCGACGTCGCATTGCCGTCATCATGAAAAATCACGGAGGGGATATTTATTTCACCCTTTTTTAACGTTCCATATTTCAAACCCCGTGATTCCTATGCTTATAATTTTTGCAGATTTAAACAAAAATCGCTAAGATGACCGTAACTGAAAACTGAGATGACCGTAATTGCAGTTTTCAGTTACGGTCATCTTAGCGATTTTTTAAAATCTGATTTTCTCTTTCATTATATATTATCAGCCTTAAGACTGTCACCGTACAATTGATTCACTACCTTTTAAATGTCAATGGCTACCATTTTAAGGCTGATAATATTTTTGTACGAGCTTGATACCTTAAATTGTATTGTTTTGTGTGCTACACCCAATGCGATGACCGATATAACTTGATCATACTGTACTGTCGCGGTCACAAGGTCACTGACCGTTATAATTGTGATATATTTTTAGAATCCTGTCCAAACATAGCCATTGACAAGATTTGATCAAAGGCAATGGGTTGACCGATATAAGTTGATNTGTGTGTTTATTGATTTTTTGTGGAGCTATAAATAAAAGAAAACGAAATGATTGTATTGTTTTAACTTCAAGAAATCATGCATTACAATGAATGAAAACGTTCTACAAATGAGTGTATTGTCGGTCAAAAGGTCACTGACCGTTATAATTGTGCTATATTTTTAGAATCGTCTCCAGACATAGCCAATGCTATAAATAAAGGAATTGTGTTTAACCGTTTGAATTACTATAAACTTCATTCATAATGTCGTGACTAATTACTACAGACGACTTCCAACAGATTTTCTCATGACTATAGCCAATCAAAAGATCTCATTTGAGGCTAGTGAAGCTTTCAATAAACTTCATTCATAAAACTGTCGTCCTACAAAATATTTTCTATATACGCATCGGCAGATGGAATGTCGACTATAGCCAATGAAAAGATCGCATTTGAAGTCAAGTTCGTACAAATACATTTTTCAGTCGTAATTTGTGATTTCCTTGTGAAAAGTTCATAGATTACTATCGTACTAATGCATGTGTCATTTAAAATATATTATAGAAACAATTTAATCGACAAAAAGGATTCTTGCCTAATTTCATGTCCGCCATCTTGGGATGACAGGTAATTTACAGTTACGGTCATCAGCTTTGCCCCAGTGATTATAATGTATGGGTTGTGCAGTATAATTCCATACTATGACTATCAAGGTGGGGGAAATTGAAGTCGTCTCTTCAGTCATTACACATGTTAATTGAGTATACACTCATTGACATAAGGCGACTAAAGCCGAGTGCCAAAATACCCAATGTGCGATCTCTTACTATCAGTGTCGAATTATAGCATATTTATAATAAATAAATAAAAGTATTTATTAAATATAATGTTTGAGCTATTTATTACATAGTTTTAATCGACAACTTCACATCAAAGTAAGATAATTTCCTCCCGAAGACTTCCTTAGATAAAGGTTAGGAACTGCTTACCTTTCCGAAGCACCTGAATTAACCCCCGGTTTTTAGTGGGGTTCGTGTTCTTTGATCTTTAGTTTTATGTGTATGTTTTGTAGATCGATGGTTGTCCTTTTGCATTTGGCCACTGTGTTGTCTGTCCTTCTTCGATTTACGAATTCTGATTACCCCTTTGTTATCTTCAAAATCGTCTTAGAGAAAACCGAAGTATTCTAGAATAGACAATCGAGAGAGACGGGCACCATTGGGCATTAGACACAAACAGAAGGCTTGAAAAATAGAAAACTAAAAGGATGAGCAACCCGAACCCCACTAAAAAACAGGGTGTGAACCAACATGCCCGCGGAGGGTGTGAACCAACATGCCCGCGGAGGGTGTGAACCAACATGCCCGCGGAGGGTATGAACCAACATGCCCGCGGAGGGTGTGAACCAACATTCCCGCGGAGGGCATGAACCAACATGCCCGCGGAGGATGTGAACCAACATGCCCGCGGAGGGTGTGAACCAACATGCCCGCGGAGGGTGTGAACCAACATGCCCGCGGAGGGTGTAAACCAACATGCCCGCGAAGGGTATGAACCAACATGCCCGCGGAGGGTATGAACCAACATGCCCGCGGAGGGTGTGAACCAACATGCCCGCGGAAGGTGTGTTATTTGGCTTTCCATTTTCTTTTTGACTGATCGTATCTGTTGAAGGTAATTACTGAAGCGCGTCGTGGGTACTATATTGGATATCTATGTTTCTATTATAATTAATGGTGAATTAATTAAGTATAATAATCTTTCTATTTACTAGATGTCTTGTCATTTTGCACAGGAAATTGAGGAAGAAATATTACAGTTTCTATCAATTCGTCTACTTCACTTGTAGACATAGCATTGACTAGTGTCGGTCAAGACTCAAGAAGTTAGTACACGAACAATCCAGAGGAAGCTTCAAAATGTAGATATTGGGAATAGACCTGCACATCGAGAGCATATGCTCACTTGAAATTAAACAACAACCAACCAATCAAAATTAAATATATTACCTTTCATGATCAGTTCAAGGTGAAAGCTTTTTTTTGTTTTTAGATGACTGACAATGGATTATAGAAAATAATGTTATTTTTCTGATCTAAAAAGAATGGTATGTTGTTCCAGTAGCAACTACACCACCTTCCACAAGTTGTTGGTATATATGTCACTTGTCTAACTATTGTGTGAATTACTGACAAGTGCTCGTACATCTACGTGTTAAGATTACAATAATATAATATGTATATCAAAGATTGATCAGGGTTTCATTCTTCTGATTGTCAGAACCTCATCCATGAGATGACGAATACCCACAAGTCAGAACGACAAAAAAGATGTTTACCACTTTATTTAATAGAATAAAAAATGTTCCCTGCGAAAACAACTCTATTTGTTTTTATATTTCAAGCCTCCAATGTTAGCTGATGAGACGTCGCCTAGAATTGCTATTACGTCTTGTATCAACACTTCGGTTTATTTCTACCGTATTTATTAAGTTCAAATACTCATAAATTGACAAACACTTAGACACATATTCCATAAACATAGCCGTGTCAATTGTTGTTTACTAGTGCACCACATTAAAAGTTTGTTACACATTGTCACATTTTCTCATACGGAAATGGCTTTTTTCCCTTTTACGTAGATGTTTTCATTCCTACATCACCAACAAGTCTTCTGCCGAACCTGACTATACGAGTAAAACGGCAGGTGTCAAATAGGAAACAGGAACTGCTTACCCTTGGTAAGCATCTTGGCTCATTCCCGTGTGTCTGGAGTCTGCTTTGCTCATATTGGCTCATTCCCGTGTGTCTGGAGTCTGCTTTGCTGATCTTGGCCCATTCTCGTGTGTGTGGAGTCTGCTTTGCTGATCTTGGCTCATTCCCCTGTGTGTGGAGTCTGCTTTGCTCATCTTGGCTCATTCCTGTGTGTGTGGAGTCTGCTTTGCTCATCTTGGCTCATTCCCGTGTGTGTGGAGTCTGCTTTGCTCATCTTGGCTCATTCCCGTGTGTGTGGAGTCTGCTTTGCTCATCTTGGTTCATTCCCGTGTGTGTGGAATCTGCTTTGCTCATCTTGGCTCATTCCCATGTGTGTGGAGTCTGCGTTGCTCATCTTGGCTCATTCCCGTGTGTGTGGAGTCTGCTTTGCTCATCCTGGCTCATTCCCGTGTGTGTGGAGTCTGCTTTGCTCATCTGGGCTCATTCCCGTGTGTGTGGTGTCTGCTTTGCTCATCTGGGCTCATTCCCGTGTGTGTGGAGTCTGCTTTGCTCATCTTTTTAGTTTTCTAATTTAATTTGTTTGTCTTTGTTCTGTTTCTCTAACATTTATTTCGATTTCAGAAAAGTTCTGACTCAGCGTACAACTTATGCTTGGCTCACCGGTATGTGGGTTCACTCACAATGGGGCATTGGTTATACGTGGTGAGATAGTATATACTTAAAAGCGTTGTTAATAATATTTCTTATGTTATGAACAATATTAGTTGAATAGCAGGTTTACACTAAAGAATACTGTAAACGGATAGTCGACCCATGCTGGTAATGAATGAATAGTGTATTGTAGCGACACATATTGCATGGAACAATGTCCAAGACTCATGACCGTGTTCATACGAATTGCTACTTATTGATACTTATTTTATCAATCAATAGTGACATACAAGTGTTTATGAGTAGTTCATTTGTAATTATTTTGTCTAAGAGCCCATCGTGGTTGTTAACAAGTAAATATGTGATTATTGACTTATACATTGTATGTTCCTTAATATGTAGATATAAACATTTTTCTTTGCTTTGTATAATATCTGTACTTTTTGCCTTTTATATTTAAAACTTTAGATAAAGAAGCAATTGACATACACGTTACTCATTCTAAACATATTCTATGTTTGCTTCCTACTGAATAACATTTAAAGAAGGACAACGTAGCATCCCCGTCCCCACACACATGTCTTTCATTTTTTTTGTGCTACAAATGTTTGTTTAAATATTGTTTTACTACAGACTATTATCATTAACGATTGTTGCAGTGTTTTCGTCCATGTTTGTCCCTTCCCGTGTGCCAATTGTATGCTATTTCTTATAGTTGGCGTTGTGGTCTGTCACTAAATTTAAAATATGAACTCGCTGCAAACCAGTCCAGAAAAGCTCACCAAAAGTTCGCTCTTATACCAGTTTCTACAGCTCGTTCAAATAATACAATGTACGTGAATTGTATATATATTTTACTACAACCATCTTATTTACACAAGACGTCTTTTGACACGACGTTGAACCACAATATAAATGAAGATACAAGGGCGAGATATAAATGAATTATATTATCCTAATGAAATTAGACAATGTTTGTAGGATGTTTTATGACCTTCAGGTTTTTACAATGTAATTCATCAATTTTCTTATACATTTTCTCAATCTATTGCTATACATGTTACGTGAATTGTTAATACAGGCTCAGATTACGCGGTTGCTTCTTATTTGACTTGATGTCATGTTGTAACAACTCAAATATAATTATATGTTTAAAAATATATATATACATGATATAATATAATTAATAAGTAAACAAGGCGGTAGTTAAGTTTGCTTGGATTGGGCTTCCTTAGTTTTGTTTAAATGTTTCAAGAAGTGGTGTTTTACTAGACAGTTAATGCTTCTTATGACATTGGCTGTCGACGTTTTGTATCCTGGCATTGGGCTGTCTAGAGTTTAGTGGATTTTCAGTGGTAGTCACTATGGAAATGAAGATATGCGAACTTCTTATTTTGTCAAACTACTGAATTTTGCTGTCAGCAATATTCACTAACAAATAGATGGGAACCCTTACCAAGGAGATTCCCAAAAGACGTCCAAATTAAATAAAGGAGTTCAAAAAGAGGTAAAATGCCCCCACAAATGATAAACGGAAATCAACTGAAAAAAAAATCAAATTGTGTATTTTGATTGTGTTATTATTTATATGTGTTTGGTTTTGGCTTAAGAGATGCTTAAGTCATGTGGTTGTGCGGGACGAATTAAATATACAAGTCTCCTGATGACAGAGTGTAAATAAGCGTCTCGAGCTGGAAGAACGCCATTCTCTTTACACGTAACGGACAACTGGTAGCAGAATTCTAACCAGCAGCAGATTGTTTGAGTTCGTCGTTGATGGTCCATCACACAACCACATTTTCAGATTATATATCTTATATCACTTCCATAAGTCTTACCTGTGGAGCAATGGATGGTTAACTAGTTTCTGGATTAAATCGCTTCTTCTGCATAATAAACAAAATACTAAAAAGAATATTTAAATTATCTTGAGTTTTCAATACAAAAACAGTAGAAATGCTCGTAAACATTGTATTTGATCCAATTTTCAATGCCCTTATATTTGCACTTATATTGTATGAAAACATTTACGTATTCAGATATCTGGAAATTCAAGATTTATATTCATTAAAAAATATAACAAATATATAAATATTAGTGTTCCTGATTCAGCATTGAACTATTCTATTAGCAGTAAAATAGCAGTGTTTAATAACAAACAACACGATGAATTCTGCCCATTCGTGTAGAAAATAACACGCAGAAACGTTTTAACAATTCTGTTTTCATCTTTGACAAATTGTATTTTCAAAAACAACAAAAAATAATTAAGAAATTTCATGGACTATGAAATAAACTGTTATTCTTGTGACTACAATAATCAACTAAAGCTATCCTTTTGAAATTAAATGATTGAACACATGATGTAGATATTGGTAGAATTGGAACCACATTTATCATAGTAGATTTACAGTTGCAAATCAGTGCATGCAATTAAATTCTAACATGACGTCCTTCATTGGCTATCTAAATAATACAGTGATAAAACTCACGATATATTTTAATTCGCTCATGCGTATTGACCAACAAATTACAAACATAATTCCCTAGTGAATTTATGTATTAATACAGCACTGTGGTGCATAACAAACATAAAAATGCCCGTATTGTTTTTACCAATTTTTTCCGGAATAAATACTTAAGACAGCCATCAATGGACTTTGACTTTTGAAATTTAACATCTTCCGGAAGTCGTTTACAAGGAACACTGACATTGAAACACATGGTTACTGGTTTATTTTAAGATTTTGTGAGCATTTTACTTGTTTAAGTTGCTAAATTCATAATGCCATTAAACTGGAAAATATCAGTAACTTCATAGCATCACAGTCTATTAATACATAAAAGAAAAACAACAGTAAACTGTAAAACATGAAGGTTAGTGAATTTTGTTATGAGATGCATTTCCATTACCGACTTCCACTTCAAAAAATAAATTAGATTTTTCCTACTAGAATTGAAATAATTCATGTAAACCAGAGTTTGTATCACGTTTTAACATAGGTAACATTATTTTCGTTGCATTTTATCCCTCGCTAACACTCGGGATATAATTTGTACGAAAATAATGTTACCCATGTTAAAACTGTATACACACTCTGGCTTCCATGAATTATTTCGTAAACAATGACATGGTTTATACACTGAGAGTGTTGTATCAAAGGGGCTTTCATTGACTATATCGGTTACTCGCACAAAGTGAATTAAAAAAAAATATGACACTATAAGACTATTATTAGACCACAAGATATATACAACTTATGTATTTTATTGTCTATACAATCAACCGTTGTATTTGTGTACTTTTACAAATGTGAATAACACATGGGGTTCAAACGTGTTCGAAGAAATTAACAGCTACATTTGTATTCTAATGTGTAATATTATTCATTTATAAAGCAATATCAAAATTTATGGACTACAAAGAGACAGGATGAACCACAAACTGACATATTGATTGATATATGTATGATCCGGTGTAAGTCTATATGTACTACATGTATATCTAACACATGTAATCCTTCTCATGTTTATAGATATTGTCAGATTTTGTTTAAATTGCGTTGCATATGATCGCATAATGGATCGTTTATATAGATATGTCGACTCTTCACATATACATTTTCTAAAACTAAACAGCGACTCTAGTCCAAATGTTTCATGATTCAAGGTAGTTATGACCAAAAGTACAATGGACTGGTATGCTAATGGACCTATAAGAGTAATATTCACCAACAACAACGTAATTCTCTTTAAACCATACACGAAATGATTACAACGGCAAGCCTCAAAATTAACCTCGCCGTTTTGTACGTTATAGCTTTAACAGGAAATATTACAAAAAAAGTGAAAGCATGAATTACATGTTAAAGTGTTCCAATCTGAAGAGTGAAGTATGTTACATAACATTTGACAATGATTCACGTCCCATGTCGGCCT
The DNA here is from genome assembly GCA_002080005.1 of Gigantidas platifrons. Taxonomy (NCBI): domain Eukaryota; kingdom Metazoa; phylum Mollusca; class Bivalvia; order Mytilida; family Modiolidae; genus Gigantidas; species Gigantidas platifrons. The sequence goes on from MJUT01007036.1 coordinate 15,506, forward strand.
ATTTCAAATCCAAAAAGAGGTATTAGTTTATGAAACTAAGTAGTGTTAAGTTCATATTAAATCAAATTTAACATCAATAAGAAGAGGCTGAAGATACCAAAGTGGTAATCAGAATCCGTAAATCGAAGAAGGACAGGCCACGCAATGACCAGAAGAAGAAGGACAGGCCACGCAATGACCAGAAGAAGAAGGACAGGCCACGCAATGACCAGAAGAAGAAAGACAGGCCACGCAATGACCAGAAGAAGAA